>SJYF01000688.1:137260-202423 GCA_006410515.1 Procapra przewalskii
TGTTCTTTCCCACCCCACCCCACCCTGACTCCTTAACCTTCTGAAGTTTGAATACAACATTCCACAGTGTATATAATATAGTAACTTGGATACTTATCATGGTTGGTGTCCCCAGAGATTCTTGAAACTGTGTCTTAGTGTCTGCCATTGATTTTGGAAAATTTCCAGCCATTCTTACTTCAAATATGTTTTCTTTCTTCCTTCTCATTCAGGTACCCTCATTATAAAACGTTATGCTTTTTGTAATTATCTCACAGTTACATTCTGTTTCACATTTTTCATTCTTAGTTATATTTGTTTTACAGCTTTAGAAGTTTCTATTCACATATCTTCAAACTCACTGATATTTTTTTCTTGGCTGTGCCAGTCTGACGAGTCCATCAGAGATAGTCTCCATTTCTCTTTTATCATTTTTATTTGTAGCATTTGCTTTTGGTAATTTCTTAGAGTTTACACCCTCCGGCTTACACTGCCCCTTTGATCTGGTATGCTGTTCACTTTTTCTGTTGGAACCCTTACCATGTGAACAATAGCTATGTTAGATTTCTGGTCTGATCCTTCCAGAATCTCTGCCACTCCAAGGCCGGTTCTGAGGCTGGGTTTGTCTCTTCAGTCTGTGCTTCTCACCTTTCAGCGCGCCTGCTGTTGTTTCTGGAAAGCCAGGCATGATGTCTTGGATGGAGGAAGTGGAGGGAGATGTGCATTAGGGTGAGGTTTTGTGTTTGTCTGGCAAGGAGTCAGACTGTATGTACTGACTTTTTTCTTTTTTCTTTATTTATTTTCTTCCTTTATTTTAATTGGAGGCTAATTACTTTACAACATTGTATTGGTTTTACCATACATCAACATGAATCAGCCACGGGTGTACACGTGTTCCAATCCTGAACCCCCCACCCACCTCCCTCCCTGTACCATCCCTCTGGGTCATCCCAGTGCACCAGCCCCGAGCAGCCTGTATCGTGCATCAAACCTGGTCTGGCGATTTTTTCACATATACTATACATGTTTCAGTGCCATTCCCCCAAATCATCCCACCCTCACCCTCTCCCACAGAGTCCAAAAGACTGTTCTATATATCTGTGTCTCTTTTGCTGTCATGCATACAGGGTTATCGTTACCATCTTTCTAAATTCCATATATATGCATTAGTATACTGTATTGGTGTTTTTCTTTCTGGCTTATTTCACTCTGTGTAATAGGCTCCAGTTTCATCCACCTCATTAGAACTGATTCAAATGCATTCTTTTTAATGGCTGAGTAAGACTCCATTGTGTACATGTGCCACGGCTTTCTTATCCACTCGTCTGCTGATGGACATCGAGGTTGCTTCCATGTCCTGGCTGTTATAAGCAGCGCTGCGATGAACACTGGGGTGCTCGTGTCTCTTTCAGTTCTGGTTTCCTGGGTGTGTAGGCCCACCACTGTGTGTACCGCTTTATGTAGCAGTGGTGCCAGAGCTTACACTTCCTCTGGTGCCTTCTTCCTGTCTCCCTTGCCATCTGAACTTCCCCAGAGATTCCTTAAGTAGAGTCTGGGGCCTGTAGCTGTTTTAGCTGTTGGCCTAGTAACTGCTCAGGAGCCTTGCTGGTGGTGAGGTGCGAGGGAGGGGGTGGCCTGCCATCCTGTGCTTGGAGGCCCCATTTTTGTCAAGCCTGAGTGGGGTGTTTTCCTTTCCCCAGGCAGAATACCATTAGGTTAGAATCTGGCAAAGTAGCGTCCCTCGAGGGCAGGCATTGTTAAGGAGAACAGAACACTCAGGGCATATTTTAAAATGCAGTTTTCTCTCCACCATCCCCGTGAGAAGCAGTAGGGGCTTTTTCTCTGATATTTACAGTGAGGCCTGGTACAGTCTTGGAGGTAAAACTCATAAAAGCATAGCCTCCAAACAGTGGGCTCTTTTTAAAAATGTATCATTAAAGAAAATCTCTGCAGAGAACGATGAAGTCTGGAGTTAATGGGAGCATTTGCGTGATGAGTGTAATGGCCAAATAGATTTGACAGAGGAAGGAGTAAGTGAACTTGAAGATATCAATGGGAATTATCCAAGAGCAGAGCAGAGAAAACAGCTTTGTTTTTTCCTCTTTAAAGAATAAAGCCTGAGTGGTTTGTTGGATTTTATCAAACAATTCAGCACACATGTAATTGGACTGTCAGGAAACAGAAGACAGAATGAGACAAAAATATTTGAAGACATAACCTCCAAAATATTCTGCATCCGAAGTAAAACAGAAAGATGCTAAATGAAACCCCAAGGAAAAAAATACATAGGAACTGAAGCTTGTAATCATCAAAGTGTTGAAACTAAAAGAGCAAATCTTGAAAGGAACAAGAGAAAAATTGCCTATTACTTACAAGGGGACCATGAGCAATTAATGGCTGGCTCCTCAACAGAAAGACTAGAAGACACAAGAGAATAAAACAATGTCTATAAAGTGCTGAATGCAAAATATAAACCCTGTTCAGAATTCCACATTCAGTGAGAACATTCTTCAAAATTAAGGAAAAATACAGGCATTCTCACATAAAGGAAAGTTGAAATAACTTGTTGCCATGAGATTTTGCTATAAAAAATGCTGACATAAGTTATTCAGTCTGAAGGAAGAACTTTAGAAACTGCAAACATCCCAGGCATATTTCGCAGCACACAGAACTGTGCGCATGCAGAGTGAGCTATGCTGTGTGCAAATTTAGAAAAATTAACCTGTAAATCAGGGTTCCCAGGGCAGAACGCAGACTGAGACAAATATATCCAGTTGCGTTACTACTGAGCGATGCTTCTGCAGTGAGGTTGGTGGGGAGGAAAAGCAGCTAATCTCAGTAATTTTGGAGTCTTATCTGGATACTGTAAGTCTTGAGATGGCAAGAACCAGATGCTAGCCTGTACTCCAGTATGGATTAGTTTCCCACGTGGGTACAGTTAGCAAGTGTAGGCTAGTTTCCATGCTACTAGGGTTGAGTAAACAAGGAAATGAATTCTAATCATGGAAGCCAAGTTTCTCTGTGTGAGACGAGAGGTTACAAACAAGCAGAAGGAAAGACTGGAGTGAGCCCTGGTGGTGCCCACGAGAGTCCGAGACATCCCAGGAACTCAGGCCCATTGTAACGTTTGCATAGATAAACACAGAACGAAGCAAGGCTGGGGAAGACTCTTGAGAGTGCCTTGGATGGCAAGGAGATCCAACCAGGCCATCCTAAAGGAAATCAGCTCTGAATATTTACTGGAGGGACTGAAGCTGAAGCTGAAGCTCCAATCCTTTGGCCACCTGATGTGAAGAGCTGACTTATTGGAAAAGATCTTGATGCTGAGAAAGATTGAAGGCAGGAGGAGAAGGGGACGACAGAGGATGAGATGGTTGGATAGCATCACTGACTCAATGAACCCGAGTTTGAGCAAACTCTGGGAGACGGTGAAGGACAGGGAGGCCTGGCGTGCTGCAGCCCACGGGGCCACAAAGAGTTGGACACGACATGACTTAGCGACTGAACAAGAATGGCAACAATCACAGGCTGCAGACCTTCAAGCAGGAACATGTGCGCTGACAGCGGCCTAACGTCCGGCTCCCAAAAGCGCCAAGGGCTCATGCTGCCCAATGTCCGTGGTGTGAACATCCCCAGTTGCAAGCTTCCAGCATGACGTCGCCTGGTGCTGTGTTGAGAAGTGCACAGTAGGGTCAATACACAACTGGAGATAAACCATCGTCTGGGCCACAGAAATCTCAATCAATTTTAGAAGGTGGGAAAACAAAAGAGAGTGTTTTCTGAGCACAAGTAAACTGTGTGCTGCTGCTGCTAAGTCACTTCAGTCATGTCTGACTCTGTGCGACCCCGGGGAAGGCAAACTGTATAGGAAATCAATAACTGAAACCTATCTGGAAAACCCCTGAATTATTAGAAATTAAACAGCATTCTATATGTGTGCACACATGCATGCATGTACTTACCAAAAGAAAGCACAAGAAAACTAAGAAAGAACGCTTAGAATACATCCTAACTCAAGTTTTGAAGCTGGTGTTACCCTGATACAAAAATCAGAATAATACATGTTCTAAGGAATGTTGATTTGTAATTTAACTTTCTTCAAAGGACGCATGACTTCTAAGAAAGTAAAACTGTAAGCTAATATTTCTCATGAACATCTATGCTAAAATCCTAAAAAAAAAAAAATAGCCAGCTGAATCCATAACTAAAGGATATTTCAGTCTGATCAAGCAAAATTCATCCCATTAATTTAAGGATGGTTTAACACGGAAAATTAATCAAGACAATTCACTCTAAGACCAGAGTAAAAATGAAAACCATATAATCATCTTAATAGATGTAGAAATCATGTTTGACAAAATTTAGCACTCTTTCATGATGAAAACTCTTAGAAACATAGGAATCTAAGAGACCGTTTTTGTCCCAATTATGAGCATCTTGGAGCATCTAGAAAAATCTGGACCAATCTCATACTTGATAGTAAAAGACTGATTCTGCAGGCTCTCCCCTTTGCTAGTGCAAGGGAAGATAAAGAAATAAATTATAAAAATAATTGGAAACCCATCTAGTATATTGGAACTCCAATGAATAAAACGCTCTTTATTAACAGAGTTAATAAATGATTTTTAATATGATTTTTAAAAATCCAAATGCTTCTACCAGAGAAGATACAAAATTTAACAGGATCACAGTATACCAGACCCATATACAAAAATAACCCCTATATTTTGTTATATGTGTGTGTGTATACATTTAACTCTAGAGACTCCATGGTAGAGAATCCAAAAAATGAAATAAAGTGAATAAAAATATGTTTACATTAAGCACCTATATATCCACCCCCATACCCCCTCAAATATGAAATAGTTAAGAATGGATTGAACAACATACATGCCTGATTTCTCGCTGAAAACTACAAAATACTCCTGAGAGAAATCAAAGAAGGTCCAAGTAAGTGTCGCGTAGCCACACTTTCATGGCTCAGAAAGTTCACTATTGCTGAGATATTAAGATGTCTGTCCTTCCCAAACCGGTCCAGAGGCTGGCACAAGCCAACAAAAATCTCTACAGCCTCCACCTCCTGAGATTTATATGGAAATGCAGAGGCATACAGACATTTGAGGAAGAGTGAGACGAAGGCAGAGGAATTATCCTACTGACCAAGTTTCCTACATAAAGTGGCAGAGGCTGGGATTATGGTGCTGACGTTCAGACAGACACAAACACAGGGACAGCACATGTGTGTGGACGAGACAGCCGCTCCGCCGTGTCTGACTCTCTGTGACCCCATGGACTAAACAGTCCATGGAATTCTCCAGGCCAGAATACTGGAGTGGGCAGCCTTTCTCTTCTCCAGGGGACCTTCCCGACCCAGAGATCGAACCCAGGTCTCCCGCATTGCAGGCGGATTCTTTACCAGCTGAGCCACCAAGGAAGCCCAAGAATACTGGAGTGAGTAGCCTATTTCTTCTCCAGGGGATCTTCCTGACCTAGGAATTGAACCAGGGTCTCCAGCATTGCAGGTGAATTCTTTACCAACTGAGCTATCAGGGAAGCTCTTGGTTACACATAAATGTACATATACACTTAACTGATTTTCAACTAATTTTCCTAGATAATTATAAGGGGAGGGATGGATTTTTCAGCAAATGGTGTTGAAACTTCTGTGTGTTTGTCTCCCCACCAATATCTGGGGGTGATGTAAAGGAAATGTATGTATGATATATAATATATATGCTATTTGTTTATATAAAATAATTATAAAAATATAAAACTTCCTAAAAAAGCATTGGAGATAATTTTTGTGACCTTGGAATCATAAACTTTCTTAGAATACAGAAAGGATAACCCATAAAAGAAAAAATAGATTAATTTGACTTAATAAAAATTATTGGTTTCAAAAGACATGTCAAGAAAATAAAATGGCAAGACACAGACAGAAGAAAATATTTGCAAAACTCATCTGATGAAACGGTGCATCATCAGTGTACAAAGGTGGATGGACCCAGAAGTGGTCACACCAAGGGAAGTGAGCCCGACGAAAACGGGGACTGTCACTTCCATCTGGGCTTCCCTCATGGCTGAGCCGGTAAGGATGCAATGCAATGTAAGAGACCCGGGTTCGGTCCCTGGGTTGGGAAGATGCTCTGCAGGAGGAAATGGCAACCCACTCCAGTCTTATCACTTATATGTGGGATCTAATAACATGATTCAAGTGCACTTATTTACAAAACAGAAATAGGCTCACAGACATAGAAGATAAATTTATGGTTACCGAAGGGAGAGGGGGAAGGGGTAAATTAGGAGTCTGAGATTAGTGGATACACCCCACTGTATATAAAATAGATAAACAACAAGGATCTAATGTGTAGCACAGGGAACTATGTTCAGTGTCTTGTAATAAACTATAATGGAAGAGAAGCTGAATATATATATGTATAAAACGGGATCACTCTGCTGTACACCTGAAAACATTCTAAATCAACTGTCCTTCAAAGAAAAGAAAAAATAAAGTGCCAACGACAGATAGAGCTGAATATTAGATTTAGTAATAATGACAATATTCATTACTTAAATATTCAATTATACTTAAAATATTTTTTAAAATATGTAAGGAAATCTTACGGCTCAAAACAAAAACCAGAGATAAAACCCACAATAAATAACGGAGAAAAATTTGAAGTATGCTTTATGAAAGAAGATATGCAAATGGACAAAATGCTGACATCAGTATTTACTGAGGAAGGGGAAAATTAAAACCACAACGAGATGCTTTGCTCCTTAGAATGCTGGCAGTTGTAAAGACTGATCGCATCGCGTGCTGACAAGGGATGGATGACAAATTCTGTGCCTTGCTGTGCGGATGTAGTAGGCATAGCGCTTTGGAAAGGAGTTTGGTAGATTTTTTAAATATAAAGGTAAATATACACTTAGCATATTACCCAGCAACCCCAGTTCTCAGTATTGATACAAGATAAATGAAAATCTGTGTCCACACAAAGATGTATACACAAACATCCATAGAAGCATTTTCTATAACAGCCCCATCCTGGGGAGAATCCAAGTGTCCGCCTGTTGGAGAACGGACCAACCACGGAATAGCTTCAGAATTAAAGGGGCAGCCAACCACCCAGGTGAATCTCAGCGGTGATGTCTGAGTCAAAAGGGAAGCAGACTCAAACGCTCCCTACCGAGTTGTTCCAATTGCTCAGAGTTCTGGAAAAGGCGAAGCTGCAGTGACCAGAAAGGCGCGGGCTTGGGGGGCAGGCTGGCTGCAGGGTCGGGGAGGGCAGGAGGGAGCTCTGTGTGGGGCGGGGGTTACCCTGCTCCGTGACCATGGTGGTCAGACTGTCGTGCGCACTGTCAAAGCTTGATGGACAGCTCACTTTAAATGGGTGAATTTCATGGTATATAAATCATGCCTCCATCAAAGGGATTAAAAATAATAAGCAACCCCCCCCCAAACAAAAGCATGGGGAGCAGGGCACCCTGGCCTCCCAGGGGGTAAGAGAGCAGGAGGCAGCCACCAGCCCTTGCCCATGGTTGCTTGTCCTTCTTCTCTGGTCCAGGGCACAGGAGTCACACTCCTCCTCGGCCAGAGCTTGAGAAAGTAGTGCCGTCCGTGTCAGCTGCTTGGGGTCCACCCCTGTTTCTGCGTTTGGCTGTCCTGGGGACCCTGGCCATTCCACCTGGTGGCCCAGGAGTCTCCCGAGGGACCACAGCTCTGCTTTCTCCTGTCGGTTCTTTGCGTCAGTGAGCCCCACCCCACCACGGGGTGTGCCTGAGACTGCCTCCCAGGGGACTGTGGATGGGGCTGGGAGCCGGCACGGACCCTGGAGGACGGCGCCGCGCCCCTCTGCGTGCCTGTCCGCCACGTCTGCAGAGGTTCCCCTGCTGGTTTCCTGTCCTTTTCCCTGAGCAGCGCCAGGCTCACGGCTGAGATTTCCCCTTGATCAGGATGACTGATCGAGTGAGTTATCAGTTCATTAAAAACCCAGTGGAGAAGGCAATGGCACCCCACTCCAGTGCTCTTGCCTGGAAAATCCCATGGATGGAGGAGCCTGGTGGGCTGCAGTCCATGGGGTTGCGAAGAATCAGACACGACTGAGCGACTTCGCTTTGACTTTTCACTTTCATGCATTGGAGAAGGAAATGGCAACCCACTCCAGTATTCTTGCCTAGAGAATCCCAGGGATGGGGGAGCCTGGTGGGCTGCCGTCTACAGGGTCGCACAGAATTGGACACGACTGAAGCGACTTAGCAGCAGCAGCAGCAGAAACCCAGTCCCCAGTGTGTTCAGACCCCAAGTTGGAGGCACTTCCGGCAGCTGCAGCGAGATGAGCTGGGCTGGGCAGGGGGGCCTGGCCCTCCAGCTGCCGGCTCCCCACTGTCCCTCACCGGTTCCCTGACAATAGACCCCTCACCCCCCCCCGACACCCCTGCAGCCCCACATCTCCCCTCTGTTGTCCTTTGCACGGGAGTCCGGTCCTCAGGCCCCTCCGCCTGTGGCCCACCCCCTGCCCCAGTGGAGCTTCTGATGCTCTGCATCCGACTGAGGTCTGACCCCGCTTGCCAGTGTCCTGGCTTCCTGCCTTTTTGCTTCCCTGGAGGCCAGGTTTTATGAGGCCTGGGCTCTGCTCCTCACCCTCAGGAGCAGATTCTCACATTCCTGGTTGTGGTGCAGCAAAGTCAAGTCACTTTGCGCTCATTTTTTTTTTTTTTAAGAAGGCATGCAGAACAGCAGTCCTCAGGTGTAATCTCTCCGCGTCCTGAGGTCCCGACTCAGTGGGTGTGAGGCTTGGGGAGACTGTTTGAACACCAGATTGGGGTGTTTCTGTTGTGCAGACCTGCTGCTTCTCTGAGATGCTGGACCCTGCTGGGCGGCCCTCCTGGTGGGGTGGCCGTGACTTCAGGGCGAGGAGCGCCAACTGGGTTTCCTTCAGAGGAGCCCTCGATGGAGGCTTGTGGGGTCTTCTGATGGGGACAAAGCCTCCTTTTTGTTGGAGCAGATCAGATGGTCCCACCTAGGATGGGCAGGGCTTGAAACCCAGGCCAGCCCAGGTTCAAAGACACACACAGCTGTTTCTCGTTCCTGCGAGGGACCCAGTGCCCTGGGCGCATGCATGAGTGAAGCTGCTTTGAGGGTCCCGTGACAGCCTCCAAGGGTGCAGACCCCCGAGTGGGGAGATGCTGAGGTGGGGAGACCCCGCCACCAGCAGGCCTCGTTATGCCCTTAGTCTGGGGCAGAAGTCATCCAGCGCTTTAGAGCTCCCTGAAGCTGTGCCAAGGAAACTCTGCATTTGAGTCCCAGGGTCCACACCCATCCGACAAAGGACATTTGATCCAGGTGGGAGGTTTGCCCTCCAGAAGGCAAGTTGGCCAGAACCCTAATTCTATGCAATCTGTGTCTGAAGGGCACCTTTTCATGCAGGTGACCAGGGCTTCTGGGCACCGGGGGGCTCTCCAGGAGCCTTGTGACTTCGAGATGGTCCCCCAAGGGGGCAGTCTGGGAGGCTGGGTGATCTCACAGTTGCTTTATCACAATGATGATTTACAGGCATGAAACTGCAGGGAATCGGGAGATCTCAATCACGGGCCTTCCTATCAGAATGTGTCTGGCACCCGTGGGTGACGTTAGAATGTCACCGTCCAGAGTCTGGAGAAAGGGCTCCTGCATCTGTCTGCAGAGCCCCATCCCAGTGTCAGGGAGACCCTCTGAATCACCCCCTTCCCCTGTCATCCGTGTGCAGTCAGCCTGGGGCTGCTAGAGAAACAACACACCTACCGAGAATGTTTCAGGATGTGAGGCATGCAGGAGGGCCGAGAGGGGGTTGAGGTGCCCACAGAGCCCTCAGGGTCTGAAGGAAGAGGACCGTGGTGACGGGCCCCACCAAGGTGCCTGGGAGCAGGGCACCCAGACCCGTGGGGTGTGGCCAGGGCTGCAGAACTTGTGCCCAGGAGCCACGGAGGGTCCCCATCTCCCCAACCAGAGGGGTAAGTGCCGGTGACCCAGACTGGGCCCTGTGCCCCGAGGCCCAGATGGCAGGCAGGTCTTGCCCAGGGAAAAGGCTGGTCCTGACTCAGTTCTGCAGAAAGCCTGAAGACAGGGAAGGTTAAATGAAGAGGAGAAAGTTCACTTTGGCGAGACTCAGTCGTCCCCTGGTAGCTGAAGCCTCGGGACTGGAGGGACTTAGGTAGAGAGAAGCACCGTCACACTTTACAGGCCTTCCTCCTGTGGCTGGGAGGGGCCCCAGCCGTCGCAAGCATGGCATCTCAAGCTGCGGCTCTGATGCGTGCACCCCCCCGGCCCCCCAAGTCTGCTGATTGAGAGATGCCCCGGCAGCCCATCTGAGCCGGGACTGGGAGACATCGGTGCTCCCTGCACGAAGGCCTGATGTCTAGTACGCAGGGGGACAGAGGGGGACGGGTTCACTTCCCGAAGAGGATTCCACCCTTTTCCTCTGTCAGCTGGCTTAGGGCCTGTGCTGTGGACACCTGGGCCCTGGGGCTTGAGCTCCCAGGCCCATTTTTTCCTAATAAAAAACTAGGCTGTTGACTCCCAGCTTTGGTTTGAGCCAGAGTCACCAGCCCTTCCATGCATACGAGATGTGGGTTTGATTGAACAGCTGAGCCTAGCGGAGAGCGATGGATTTTGTGTCATCCAGGGAGGCAGGGCAGGGACCCCGAAGGACACGGTGTCAGCAGTCAGCGGATTGCTCATCCCTGAATGCAAGGAAGCGGGGAGCCAAGAGTGTTTCTTGGCAGAGACGCCTGGGTTCTTTTCTGGAGCAGCCTTGGCAGTCTCATGGACTGTCAGGCATTAGTATTTCTTGAGTTCCTCCTGTGTGTCAGGGACAGTAGGGGTGTGTGTGTGTGCGCATGTATGTGTGTGTGAGTGTGTGTGTGTACACATATGTGCATGCCCACATATATTGCTTCTAAATAACTATGTGGACAAACTGTCTGCTTAGTGGAAAGCTGACATTTTCCCAGGCAAAGCCGTGTATCCAGACGACTGTGCATTAGCTTGGCGGCTGGGGGACTGACTGAGCAGGCGCGGTGGAGGCCTCTGGTCAGGCAGCGCCTTGGACTGGAGAGGCTGATACAGAAGAACCACATGGTGTGCCCGTATCAGCGTTTCTCCCCACTAGACAGGTTGGGGGTCCCCTCTAAGGGGACGTGGGGAGCACATGTGGGCAGGGTGTCTCCGGGAGCAGCCCCTTGAGGTCTGTCTTCTTCCTCCCCGGGGAAGCCCCCCTTCTCTTCATGCTCTTCTCAGGTGCTTCTGTCTCCCAGAGCACTACACAGGCCTCCCGGGGGAGGTTTAGGGTTTGGGGTTCATGGTGGGCGGGCACAGTCCCTGCAGCATCTCCTCCTGTGGACTGTAGGGTGCAGACTGTCGGGGAGCAGAAGGGCCTCCAGAGACGGAACCCAGGCCTGCACCCCTGGGGGTGAGAGAGAGTGTGGGGTGAGGACTACGGTCAATGTGTGTGTGTGCATTGAGGGGCAGGGAGAACTGTGAATCTGGGAGAGGACGAGTCAGAGATAGTGTGGGGCTGGGGAGAGTGTGCCTGGACCTCAGGGCTTGGTCAGGCTCTTTCAAACAGTGAGTCTGTCCGGGGGAGGCGAGGTCCATTCACTGAAGAGGAACGAGCTTGAGGTCATTCTCAGCATCTCAGTGCGATGGTGTCTTCAGGACTTGGAAGTTTCAAAACAAGGGTGAAAGAGCGTGAGAGATGTCTTGCTGCAAATGACATTTCATTCTCTTTGTGACTGAGTAGCCTTCCATTTGCACATGTGCCGCATCTTCTTTATTGCTTCCTCTGCTGATGGGCACTTGGGCTGCTTTTGCATCTTCAGTTCAGTTCAGTCACTCAGCCATGTCTGACTCTTTGTGACCCCATGGACTGCAGCACGCCAGGCCTCCCTGTCCATCACCAACTCCTGGAGTTCACTCAAACTCATGTCCATTGAGTCTGTGATGCCATCCAACCATCTCATCCTCTGTCGTCCCCTTCTCCTCCCACCTTCAATCTTTCCCAGCATCAGAATCTTTTCTAATGAGTCAGTTCTTCACATCAGGTGGCCAAAGTATTGGAGTTTCAGCTTCAGCATCAGTCCTTCCAATGAATACTCAGGACTGATTTCCTTTATGATGGACTAGTTGGATCTCCTTGCAGTCCAAGGGCCTCGCAAGAGTCTTTTCCAACACCACAGGTCAAAAGCATTCTTTGGCACTCAGCTTTCTTTATAGTCCAACTCTCACATCCATACATGACTATTGGAAAAACCATAACTTTGACTAGACGGACCTTTGTTGGCAAATTAATGTCTCTGCTTTTTAATATGCTGTCTAGGTTGGTCATAGCTTTTCTTCTAAGGATCAAGTGTCTTTTAATTTCATGGTTGCAGTCACCATCTGCAGTGATTTTGGAGCCCCTCAAAATAAAGTCTCTCGCTGTTTCCTTTGTTTCCCCATCTATTTGCCATGAAGTGATGGGCCCAGATGCCATGACCTTCGTTTTCTGAATGTTGAGTTTTAAGCCAACTTTTTCACTCTCCTCTTTCACTTTCATCAAGAGGCTCTTTAGTTCCTCTTTGCTTTCTGCCATAAGGCTGGTGTCATCTGCATATCTGAGGTTATTGATATGATATTTCTCCCGGCAATCTTGAGTCGAGCTTGTGCTTCTTCCAGCCCAGCATTTCGCATGATATACCCTGCATATAAGTTAAATAAGCAGGGTGGCAATATACAGCCTTTTGTGTCTTGGCTATTGTAAGTAATGCTGCAATGAACATAGGTGTGCATGTATCTTTGCGAATTAGAGTTTTGGTTTTCTTTGGATAAACAACCAGGAGTGGAATTGCTGGATTGTATGGTAGCTCTATTTTTTATATTAAGGAATCTTTATACTGTTCTCTATAGTGGTGACACCAATTTTCATTTCCACCGATACTGTAGGAGGTTTCCCTTTTCTCACATCCTCACCAACACTTGTTACTTGTTGTCTTTTTCGTCATAGCCATTCTTCCGGGTGTGAGGTGGTATCTCATTGTGGTTTTGATTTGCACTTCCTTGATGATCAGTGATAGTGGGGTCTTTTCATGTGCTTATTGACCATCTGCATGTCTTTGGAAAAATTTATTCAGATCTTCTGCCCATTGTTTAATTGGGTTGCTTGGGTTTTTTCCATGTTGGAGTGTATGAGTCCTTTGTGTATTTAGGGTATACAATCCCTTATCTACTTCCTACCAGCTTAATGAGTGGTTGATCTGCTACGCTTACAGTGTATTTGCCCTTACTGTTGAGATTTCTCCTTCTGTACTTTTCGCGTTTCTGGCTGCGGCCTTTTCTGTTCTGCTGGGTGAAGCCCCTTCGGCGTTTTCCGTGGCACTGGGCCGTGGCACTGCGCCTCTGTCAGCTCCTCGTTGGCCAGCCACCAAGTCGTGTCTCGCTCTTGCGATCCCGTGTACACCAGGCCTCCCCTTCCCTCACCACCTTCCCGAGTGTGGCCAAGTTCGTGTCTGTTGAATTGGTGATGCCATCCAATCATTTCATCTTCTGTTGCCCCCTTCTCCTCCGCTTTCAATCCTTCCCAGCATCAGGGTGTTTTCCAGCGAGTTGTCTCTTCACACCAGATAGCCAAAGTATCTGAGTTTCAGGATCAGTTTTAGCTCCTGTTTGTCCTTAAAATGTTTAATTTCTCCATCAAATCTGAATGACAATGTTGGTGTGTAGATTTTTTTGTTTGTTTGTAGGTTTCTCATTTCATCACTTTAAATATATGGTACCACTCCCTTCTGGCCTGCAGAGTTTCTGCTGCAAAGTCAGCTGAGAGCCTTATAGGAATTCCCTCATATGTGACTAGTTGCTTTTCTCCCATTGCTTTTAATACTCTCTCTTTATCTTTAATTTTAAAATTTTGATCACAGTGTGTCTTGGTGTGGCCCTCCTGGGTTGATCTTGTGTGGGGCGCTCTGTGAATCTTGCTTCCTTTCCCAGGTCAGGGAAGTTTTCAGTTCATTTGTCATTCTGTCTTCAAGTAGTGTTCTCCGCTCCTTTCTCTCTTCACCTTCTGAAGCTCCTATAATGGAAATGCTGTTAATACACTCGATAGTGTCTAAGTGGTCTCTTAAACTGCCCTCAGTTTTGGTTTTTTGTCCTCACCTTTAAAATCTTTCTCATTCTGTTTGCCTCATCTCCCTCACTCTGTATTCCAGTCCACTGATCCATTCCGCTCCATCACTGAATCTCCTGTTGACTCCTGCCCGTGTACTTTCAATTCCAGTTATTGTGTTCTTCATCTGTGTTTGGTTATTTATATGTTCTAAACATAAACTTGAAAATCTTCTAACTTTTCACTCTGTTCACCCGTTCTTCTGAGTTCCTTGAGCATCTTTGCGACCATTGCCTCGAGCTCTTTATCTGATTCATGGCTTATCTCTACTTCTTCATTTAATTCTTCTGAGGTTTTATCTCGTTCCTTCGTTTGGAGCCCGTTTCTCTGTCTCCCCATTTTGCCTAGGCTGCTGGTTTTATTCCTCTGTATTGGATGTGTTGTTATATTTCCCAATCTTGGAGAAGTGGGGCCCAGCAGTGTGAGTCCCCTTCGTCGACAGCGGTGCACGTCGTGGGCGCTCTCTGCCCGGGCCTGTGGATCCTTGTTGTGGTGAGCTGCTGCTGCGGGCAGTCTGGCTGGCATGGCTGGTCCCAGTCCAGTGAGCTTCCAGGTCCGGCCCCGTGTGGAGGCTGCTGGCTGCTGGCCAGTGGTCCTGTGTCCTCCTCCGCCCTGCCCAACAACTGCAGAGCAGAAAGCGCCCTAAACACCATGGCCACCTTCTCACCATGCGCTGTTCCATCAGAGAGACTCTGAGTCAGAAAAATTATTGAGCCTCCCAATGAGAAAGAGCTAATGATGAGACCAGAGCCTCTTCTGTTAAAACTGGCTTTGTGGAAATAGGACTGTATCAATTACTGCTGCTACTGCTGCTAAGTCACTTCAGTCGTGTCCGACTCTGTGCGACCCCAGAGACAGCAGCCCACCAGGGTCGGCCATCCCTGGGATTCTCCAGGCAAGAACACTGGAGTGAGTTGTCATTTCCTTCTCCAATGCATGAGAGTGAAAAGTGAAAGTGAAGTCACTCAGTAAGTGTCCAACTCTTCGTGACTCCATGGACTGCAGCCCACCAGGCTCCTCCGTCCATGGGATTTTCCAGGCAAGAGTACTGGAGTAGGGTTGCCATTGCCTTCCATATCAATTACTAGAGGAACTTAAAAAATAATCTGGAAAATAAGCCAACAAATAGTCAGCCCCAAATAACCTGCGCTGAGTTGGTGTGCACGGTGGGCACAGCCCTGGGTGAGCACTCCCCCACGGTCAGGAGGACCTCCCCGAGGGTGCATGCAGGGGCATCATGTAAATGTCAGGACAGCAGAAACCACACTTTCCTGTTCATGCTTGGTCCCCGCCTGGCACCAAGGTGGACCTCAAATATTCGAAGTATTGAGAGGAATGGAAAAGTAAAAGGCAGAAGTCTTTCTTGCCCAGGGCTATTGGGCCCGAGTCCCTCAGGCTTTCTCTCATCCGCTGCTTTTCCCAGAAAAGCAAGGTGAAGCAGATGGCACCGCCACGGTAACTAACGTGTCTGCAGCCTCGGGATGGCTGCACTTGGAGGCAGAAAGCAGCAGTTCGTTGTGAGGAGCCGCAGGCCCTGCTCCACTTGGATGTGAGCTGCTTTGTTGACATGAAAAGTTCGATTGGGATTCAGATGTAGTTGTTCACAATCTTTAAGAACATGTTGAGTTAATTTGCAACTCTGATGTCCTCTCATGTCAGAGACCCCCACACAGGAAGAAGGAAGCTTTAAAAAACATTCTGAAATAGCATTATTATTATTGAAAACAAAGCTGTGTTCTTTTGCTCAACAGTGAGAAAAAAAATCATTTTACAGGGTTGGCTGAGTAGTGCTGTGATTTCCTCGGGGCCCAGGGATCATGGTCTCTTTTATAATCCTGTAATATTGATGAGACCATCTGGGATGAGTGAAGAACTGATGGCAGAAGAAAACATCTGTGTAAGCAAGAAATAGAGTCCGGGAGAGTCAGTCATCATCGCGAAAAGGAAGGTGTGTTTACAGGGTTGTTGAGAAGCCGTGATGAGGCTGTCAGGGTGACTGGTTTCCTTCTGTGACACCAGGAGCTGACCCAGAGGAGCATGTCCAGGGCCCTCGGCTCGGAGAAGGCACTTTCCTAGGAGAGTAAATGGCTCTTTGAACAATGAGACAAATGCATGTTTCCATTTGGGAAATGCTTTCCTGGACAGAAAATAAATGACACCCAAGGCCGATGAAGCAAATGAAGTGGCTCCGCCAGCACCAAGCTCCTCAGTCTTCCGGCATCATCCATCCCGCCTGCACAGCATCCACCCGTCCCACGGCCGGGGCAGGTAGGGAGGGAGTTGCTCCTTGGCATAAAGGGAAGGGGGGGGGCGGGGGCTCTTGCCAGCCTTGAAGGAGCTCTGGGGAGCATGAGCCTTCCCAGCAGGATGGAGACTGGGGCATAAGCGGGGGATCTAGGGCACTGAGTGGGTGGTATTGGTACACAGTTGCCAGATAAATTGCAGGGCAATATCAATTAAAGTAATCAATAAACAATCAATAATTAGAACACTGTGTGTGCTCAGTCGTGGCTGACTCTTAGCGATGCTATGCACTGTAGCCCATCAGGCTCCTCTGTCCATGAAATTCTGCAGATGGGAGTACTAGAGTGGGTTTCTATTTCCTCCTCCAGGGGAGCTTCCTGACCCCGGGTGAAACCTTCATCTCCTATGTCTCCTGCATTGGTAGATGGGTTCTTTACCACTGAGCTACTGGGAAGCCCCCCAGTGACAGTAGAAAAGAGTTTTATTGGAGCCAAACTGAGGGCTAGCCCACTTCCCAGATAACTCTGGAGAAGAGAGGCTTTTAGCACAATGTTACATCTTGTTGGAATGAAGAACATTAAGCAAGTCAGGGATACATTTCTTCAAGTTTTCAAGCATAAAACCCCCCAACAACCTAGACCAGCATGTACACAGAGAGTCAGCATGGCCTTGCAGCTGGGAGGGGAGTCCCATTACGGAAGGAGGGCCAGCACTGGCCTCCCAGGAAGAGGGGCGTTTCATCTTATGTCGAGTCTTGTGGAAGACTGCTGTCAAAGGAGCTGGGGATTCCATCATCTTCTCTCAAATTCATGGGAAATAAGGCTTCAACTTGGGAGGAATCAGGGAAGCGTACAGTGTCCCCCAAAGCCAGGGCAGCCCAGCCCCAGCAGGAAGATGGGCTGGTCTGCGCAGAGCGAGGAGGAAAAGGGGCAGCTTTGGGGTTGAATTTCCGCTGACTGCAATCTACACAGCGAAAGAGATTTAACTTTCTAAATTTCATAATGAAAGAGAAGTTGCAAATTAATAATTTGCTAATTAATGCATTTCTTTGTATTATTAATGCATGTTTTGGGGGCATTTTGTGTTGTCCCTAGGCCTCATTATCAAACTGCTAACCAGCTTGGAGTT
Source organism: Procapra przewalskii (assembly GCA_006410515.1). Classification (NCBI taxonomy): domain Eukaryota; kingdom Metazoa; phylum Chordata; class Mammalia; order Artiodactyla; family Bovidae; genus Procapra; species Procapra przewalskii. The sequence goes on from SJYF01000688.1 coordinate 154,789, forward strand.
GGCAGTGCTGGGCATAATTTGAAGTGAGAGATGAGCCAGGACGTGTGTGCCTGTTCTCAGGGTGAGGTATGAACTGGGAGCTCATTCACAGAGCACCCTGCTCCCATATCCGGAGGCTCCTGGAGGCAGATGTGGACTCGTCCCCCACCCTGCAGTCCTCTGGACAGGTGGCTGTGGGGCGGGTTGTCTTGGAATGCGCTGCTGGCCACCTTCTGCTATGAGCTGAGTGTTCATGTGTCCCTCACCTTGCCTGCAATGCCGGAAACCCAGGTTCGATTAGTGGGTTGGCAAGATCCCCTGGATAAGAGAATGGCAGCCCTCTCCAGTACTCTTGCCTGGAAACTCCCATGGACAGAAGCGTCTGGTGGGCTACAGTCCATGGGATCACAAAGTGGTGAACACAACTGGACTGAGTGACTAACACTTTCACTTTTCCACCTCCCCTAATTTACATGTTGGGGTCCGAACCCACAAAGTGATCAGATTAGGAGGCAGGGCCTCTGGGAGATGAAATAGGTGTTGACGAGTCCTGAGCGGGGAGCCCCCTGGATAAGACTAGTTCCCCCGTAAGAGGAGGAAGGGGCTCCTGAGTCTGCATTCCTTGTCACGTGGAGACCCAGTGAGAAGGTGGCTGTGTGCAAGCCAGTACAGGAGCCGCCACCAAGGGCAGAATCTGCAGAGACCTTGCTTTTGAACTTGGCCTCCAGAACTGTAAAAAAATCTGACTCTGTCACTTAAGTCCTCCAGGTCTATGATATTTTGCTCTGATGCCTGAGCTGAGTGATACACCCTCTCCCCAGGAACAGACACTGCCCAGCTGGCCGTCCACTAGGGAGTAAAGCCAGCGGGTTAGGAGAAGGAAAGCCTAACCTCTGAGGTCAGCCCCTTGGTGTGGCACAGTTTTAGGAGTGAACTTGGGTATCGCTCCTCAGAGGGAGCAGCGAGGGCCACCTCTCTCTCCTCTGCCTGCTTCTCCCCTAGGAGGAGACCTGGTTTTTTGATGAGTAGCTCGGAGAATCTGAGGTCTCCTGGTCCAGGCATGACCTCTGTCTCCCTTGTCATCTCACACATCGGCCGGCTGTGTGAATTGTCTCTGAAGGTCCTGACCTGAGAAACTCTTCCTTCCAATCCCCACCGTCCTGGTGGACACCCACCCTGGGATCACCTGCGCTTTCTCTCACAGGTGTGACACACACCTGCTCTGGGCAGTCGTCGTCCCGGGTCTGAATTCCTCTCCTCGCTTCACAAGGTGGCTGTTTCCCCTTGATTATCCAGAGACGACCACTGTCTCCTCTGGGGTCCAGACTCAGCATCTGTGCAGATATGACCCCCAACACCCCCAGCAGAGAGGCTGTTTTGTGGAAGGTGCAGAGATGTGAGCACAAGCTCATGGGAAACGAAAATAGTCACCAAAACAGGACAAAAGCGCTGCGACTGTTTTCCTATTTACTGGATTGAACTGCATTTCTAACACCAGCCACCAACACTCACAGAGTTTACCTGAAAATAGAAAGCAATAAATCTAAAAAAGATGTATGAGGGAAAGTAATAAAAGCTTATTTTAAAAGTTATTAAAGAAGACCCAAATAAATGCAGAAATATACCACAGGTGTGGCTAAGAAGACTCAATGTCATAACGACATGAATTCCCCAAAAAAGTAATTTACAGACTCACGCATTGTGAATTTTTCTTATGTCAAGTGGTGTTCTCACATAATAGGATTTTGATAGTTTATAGAATTCTATTATGGAGACATACCAACATTTACTTAAGATATCTCTTATGGCTTAATTTTCATATCCTTTTATATTTTTCATTGATGCAAAATATATTGTGTTGAAAACCCTTGAATTCAAGTTATCAAATGTATTTCTACTTATTTACTTGTTACTAATTCTTCAATGTAAAATTGCCAGACCAAAGCACAAGCCATTAAAATAGTTTCCATTTGCTCATCAGTGATATTCTGCTCAAATTTTACTCTTCCTATCAAGCTTGCCCATGTCTTTTTAAAGCCATTTGGGTGCAGTTGCTGTGCACGGCCGGGCTGATTTCCGCCGTGCGGCAGTGACTCCGCTATCCCCACTTAAGTCTCCGTGGAGCACTGATAGGGGGCCCCGTGCCGCGCAGCAGGTCCTCCCTCATCTCCTGTGCTACACGCACTGGTGAGCGCCTGTCACCCCAGTCTCCCGGTTCATCCCGCCCCTTCCCTCCCCTTATCGTCCACACGTTTCTTCCCTGTATGGGGTCTCTATTTCCGTTTTGCAGATAAGGTCGTCTATACCGTTCCTAGATTCCACATGTGTCCTTTAATACACGATACTCTTATCTTTCTCTCTGGCTCACTTCGCTCTGTACAGCAGGCTATAAAGCAGCTTGCCGATGTCCTCACGTCCCCTAATCCTGGGTGTCATCACACCCTCATCTTTGGTAACAGGCCAGCAGAAACGAATGTTTCCGTTCTCCCCTTGCTGACCTGTGCTCTGTGGAGCTGAAGAACATTCCAGCAAACATCAGAACCATGTGTGGTGCATGAGAAATATTCTTTGATAAAAGAATAAAAGGCACAACTGAGGTAGAGGTGTGACTGTTGCCCATTTTCTGCTCTGTGCTGTGAAGGGAGCACAGAGCAGACACAGGAGCAGACACGGGAACCAGCTTTCGCCTGGGCCGGCCCTTCACGTAGTAGGATGTAACGTGTTCTTAATGAGACACAGCCAAGCGGAGGGAAGACCGTGAGCCAGGACCCCCCGGGACCCAGCAAGGTGCTGCTGAGATGCTCAGATGGCCTCTCAGGCCCACCTTCCCTGTAAGCGTCCATGCTTCATCTCCCACGCGTACCTCATCTTCATACCACAATCTGAGGAAAACTGTATGAAATCAAAGAATAGTGACTCATAAAATCTTTTAAAACTTGGAGCCCCTGTAATTACCGGGCAGGCGCAAATGTGCAAAGCACACATGGGACCTTCTCTTAGATGCTAGAGAAGGGCCCGAGGCCCCGGACAGTCACTGCCTCCGGGCGGCGCCCCTCAACCCAGGCGGCGAGGCATTTACGACCTACGTGACCTTGGAGAGAAAAGCCCAGTTTGTACCCAGAGTATTTTTGCTGTTTTGTAAAGTCAGTCACTGCTGTTAGTGTTACACCCATGCTTTATGATGGCCAGTAAGGACCTGGGTCTAATTTTATGATCGTATCCACTGCTGTATATTCCGTTTACTGAAGGCCAAACATTTCCAATTTATAGTCGACATTTTCCCTGGCTTCCTTGGCATAAACTGCAGACACATTTATGTGTGTATAAGCCATATGCATCTCAGTTTTAACACATTTTAAAAAGTTGGATCTTTTAAAAGACAAATGCCTGTTTCTCTTGATAACCCATTAATGTCTTCATTTTGGTGAAGTCTTGGGGCTTCCCTACTGGCTCAGAAGTAAAAAATCTCCCTGCAACGGGATCCAGGTTCAATCCCTGGGTCTGGAAATCCCCTGGAAGAGGGCGTGGCAACCCACTCCAGTGTTCTTGCCTGGAGACTTCCTTGGACAGAGCTAAAGTCCATGGGCTACAGCCCCTGGGGTCACAGAGGGTCGGGCATGCCTGCAATGCCTGGGCACACACGCACCCTGGAGACCACGAGGGGGCTGTACTGACGAATGCTGGGAACCGGGAGGCCCCCACCTGGCAGGCTGGGTGGGAGCTGGTCTGCCTTTGGCCCCCAGGGTAGAAAGTCCTGATCAGCAGAGTCGGGACATTCTTTCTCAAATATTGTTCTAATGACAGTGCTGGTTAATTCCTGAAACCCAGGGCAAATGTTTAGGGACATTCTACAAATGTGAAAAGTTTAATTGTATTTGTTACTTTGAGTATGTGAATGGGACTTCTGCCTTTAAACCAAGGAATAAACACATTATAATCATTTTAATACCAAAACCTTGTTTACGGTTGACTCTCCAAGCACAGCCAAACACCGAACGGCCTAAACCCAGAGTCCAACCCCAGCTGGACTCTGGCAGCATCGGTGGGTGGGGGCCTGGCGTGGCCACATCCCTGGTCACAGAACACGCCCCCAGCCTTCACTCTGTGGCCCTGGGATGGTCTATCACACACCGTGTGGCCTGCTCAGCTCATCAGGCAGACTTTACGGTCGAGTTGCTAACCAGACTGTAAAAGGGGGAATTCTGTGATGGTCCAGTGGGAACGAAGATCCCACAAAAGCAAAACAAACAAACAAACAAGAAAAAAACGCATGCACAGAAGGCTAACAGGACCAGGTGTGGGCCCAGCTCAGACCCACCAGAACTGCCGAGATGTCAGCTGGGCCTAGAGCGCCCGCCCTGGCGGGTGTGGACGCAGCTCTGTGTGGGACTTCACGAAGGAAGTGTGCGCTGAGCCTCAGAGTTCGGAACCTTGCTGACGAGAGAGAGGCTAAGCTGCTGAAGTTCAAGAGAAGATGTGCTGTTGACCCTGGAAGATGCCGCAAGCTGAAAAACTGGATGGATCTGGAAATGGTCTGCCGAGGTTTCAGCTTTCAAAGATGGTGGTGTAACTTTTAGATCAACCTTCTACAGACCAAATGGATGAAGCATCCTATCAATAGAAGCCCTGGTGAACACACCCTATAAAAATGTCTTATTTGAGCCAAGAGAAGCTTCCAGTCCAGAGCAAATTCTATTTCTGCTTTTATCACTTACAGAAGCATAAAAGGCAGGAACTCTGAAAACTTAAGAAAGTGCTAGATAGAGGGTAGTGGATTAGTGATGACTGTGGTACCATCACAGGTCAATACGGAAGTCGCAATTCAGTAAAGAAGAGATTGGAAACTTCTGCTCGGAGAAATCCCCAGCGCACGCTTTTCTCAGCTGTAGCTCACATACTGCAGACGTCTTTCATTACCCCTCACCAGGGGCCGCTGGCAGGGGGAGACATCCCCTGCCGTGATCAGCTTGACGGGTCTGGAGGGGTTCCCGCTTGGACCAAGCATCACAGCAGAGAACGTCATTATTCAGCGGACGCAGCCTCAGGAGCCACACGCCGAAGTGCTCTGTCCATTTAATCATTTTCCAGTCTGTGTCCCTTGTGAAATTCATTACTTTTCATGGAAACAAATATCTGTCAAAATATCAGATCAGGCTGGCACTTGAAGATTCTAGTATCCCCAGCCTCAATGACTTCGCATCCCTTTTTTTCCCCCTTGGAAAGAGAACTGGCGAGCCTCTCCGCGGATGTCTTCTTGATTTCAGGCTGTTCATCAGGTGGTTGCGCCCGACTGTTTGTGACCCCATGGACAGCAGCCTGCACCAAGCTCCTCTGTCCATGGGATTTTCCAGGCAAGAGTGCTGGAGTGGGTTGCCATTTCCTTCTCCAGGGAATCTCCCCGACCTCGAACCCGGGTTTCCCGCATTGTAGACAGACGCTTTACCGTCTGAGCCACCAAGGAAGTCTGCCCAGGGACTGGGTTCCAGCTGCCTGCGTGCAACCTAGAGGCCACCGCAGAGGAGCCGGGACAAGCCCGCGTGCACTTTTCAGGGCAGATGAAGACTCCACGTGAGAGGCCAAATGCCGTATTACCTCTCATAAAAGCGCCAGGCCTCTAGCGGAGGGCTGCACCAGCATGCCCAGTAGGGGCCTGGCTGAGACGGAGGGTGCGGCGCTTCCTGCTGCAGTCCGATGTTTCTTTCAGGATTTTATCAGCCGGAGAGCTCAAAGGAACTACAGCGCAGCGGGCAATCTGGAGCCGCTCTTCCGCCTCTGAACTGGCTTTGCTCTCCGCGTGCCCGGTGGCGGATGGAGACCGGGCGGCCGCAGCCGGGGTCCCGCCACGTCCTCTCTCCTCCTCCTCCCCTCGGTGCTCCTTCTCCACCGGAGTCCTCCCACCCTCTCCTCCCCGCGCGCTCCTGGTGCAGCAGCAGGCGTGGAGGAGAGTGCCCACAGGGCCGGCAGCCTGGCGTCCTGCTTGGCTCTAGCTGCGGCACCTGCCCCGGAGGGAGCCTCAGCTGTGGCAGGATGACTTCCGGCCGTTCGCGAAGAGGAGCAGGAGATGCCTCGACTCTCTGGAGCCTTCGTGATAACAGCCCCCCTTCCCTAGGCTCAAAGCCGCTTGCTGTGTGCGGACACCTCTCGGCTACGATGACTGAATTCCTGGTTCCCCCCAGAGATACTCCCTGCTCTCCCCTGCTCCCCATGAAACCCACTCTCCCCTCCATCATTCGCTTCCCTCCTCTCACCCCTAGACGCTGAATCACTTTCAAGAAAACGGCAGTGACTTGTCTTCTGAGTCAGCGGCTCCTATGAAAACAATCGTGGACTTGATTTAACCAACCAGGATTTAGACTCAGCTACGGATTTATAGCCAAACTGTTTTCTCCCCTCATAAACACATTCCAGTGGAAAAGCACAATTTCCGACTCGAGGTGAAGCAGACCATCCAGCTGCACGTAAATAGAGGGAAACAAAGCATGAACACGCAGCGGGCAACAGCGAGACATCTAAACCCTCCGGGTCCAGAGCGAAGAGTGCAGTGTGCGCCGCGCGAAGACAGGCGCACTGCAGGGTCCCGCGGGGGCCCCGGGCCGGGGAGGAGGAGGCGGAGGCTGGCTTCCCGGGAGGGGCCCCGACGGAGGCGGCCAGCTGCGGTCCTGCGGCGGCGATGCTCCGTCACTCGGGTACCGGCGGAGCAGAGAGCAGCAGCGTCACGCAGGGACATGGCCCCGCTGCCTTCCCAGCGCCTTCCCGGGGCGTCTGGTGGGAACCTGCTCCAGCAAGCTTAGGTTTGGGTGAAACCTCGAAAATGACTAGCGGATCATTTGTTTGCAAGGATTTGGGGACCAGGCATCATGCCAGACACTGAGATAAACCATGAGCATCAGATGTTGTGAGGAGTGGAGTGGGTGAAGGCGGTCAGCGATCACCCAGATAACTGTGCTGAGGGCCGTGCTCCGCCGGCCGAGATGCTCTGCGGTCCAAGGGGTGATGCCTGCTCGGGAGCCTGGAGCATGTGTGGCGTCTCACAGCTAAGCAAGGGATTGTGGTCTTCACCCTAAGAGCAATGGGAAGGCATCCTAAGGGCTCACAAAATGGGACGGGTTTCAGTCAGGGGGGTGGCAGGATCAGTTTTGACTTAAAAAAATAAAAAAAGATCTCTTCAGAAGGAAATCCCAAAGCGAAGGAACCGAGGACCCTGATTATTTCCTTTCCTCTCTCTCTGAGCTCCGGACGGGAAGGGGGAGGTGGGGGTGGGGGGACAGCCCAGGTGCCCCCGGGGGCAGCCCTGGACTGTGACTCGGGGACAGCTGGCCCCGTTAACAAGTGCAGCTCAGCCTCCTCGCCTCTCACTATGCTTGACTCACTTCAACTCTCCACGGACATTCTCCATGGCAGCTCACACAGAGCCTAAGCAGTTCCATGATGAACACGGTCTGCTCCGAAGCGCAACACCCCTCCGTCCTTGGCTCTGTGGCTCAAGGACAGCCCCAGGAATGCACATGGTTTATGATGGCCGTCACGATCTCACCCCTTCAGAGTTCCGAGACTCCATGCTTAATGACACATCACGTGGCTTGTCCCCCCCCCCCCGCCGCTTAACAGGCGGTGCCAGCTCCTGAACACATTCTGCAAGTTTGCTCGGTGTGACGAGAGTGAATATAAAACTATTTGCAATTGATGCACCAGTAAAAATAAAATCTTTATCTCCATCCAGAAAGCTCTCAGCCATGGCACCAGCTGTCACATGGAGACAGGGCCCTTGACTTTGGGGTGCCTACACACCAGCGTCCCCAGGACAAGCTGATGCAGGCAGCCGGTGGCCAGGGGGTTCCCCACTGCTTCCGGCCCTCTCCCCTGGCTCTCTACTTCTTCACTGTCAGCTGAGGGTGTTTCAGCTCTAAGAGGCTCTGCCTGGGATGTAGAAACCCTCTTCTGAATGAAGGGGATGCTGCCAGTCCAGAGAAGTGGCAGAAATCAAATGCTTTTTGGAAAAAAAAATGCTGCTTTGAACCCACCAGCCTCTTTTTTTGTAGCTATAGGCCAGCATTGTGTTGTGTATATTGTGTTGGGTCAAGTCTCCCCAGGGTGATGAGATGTCATAGTGAACAAGTGGGCTCTCCTGAGATAGGGTACCACTTTCTACATCACTAAGGCACTGATGCTGAGATGCATCCCTTGATTCACCCAATGCTTGTCTATCTCATCTCTCTGACTCTTTGGGTCTCTGTCTCCCTCTCCTTCTCTCCATTTCTCTCCATACATGCTTTGTTTCTTATACATGCTAAAAAAAGCAAAGGCATGGGGTGAGGGTGGCCCCAGGTAGCTCTAAGGGAGATAGCTGGATGGAAGATCTGAGTGGGATGGAGATTATTTTTGAGGGGGAAGTATGTAAGTTTTGATGTACAACTTTTCTGGTTAGTTATCGGTGCAAAAAAAAGAAAGCCAACAAAATTGAATGGTGCAAAGACCTTTTATTAGGCTTGCAATTCTGTGGTTCTTGAATTCAGAGAGACCACAGCCAGTCTTGCTGAGGGGCTTTCAGGGCTGGGGCTGGTGGGGCCTGCTCCTCGGGGCTCCTAATCCTGTGGCTTTGCTGCTTCTCCACGTGGAGTGCCTGGAGTCCAAATGTCTCACGTGGCCTTGGACAGGTTTCTTAAGTCCCGGGTTTGTCCCTCCCATCATATTCTGCTGGTCACCGCAATGGGGCATCCGACCTAGATTCAGGGAGTGGGGAGCAAAGACCCACTGGTGATGGAGAGAGCGTCGAAGAAAACACACCCTCTTCATCTGCGTGGCACCTCCTGCTGGGGACCACGTGACCCCCTGGCCGGCACAGTTTGGGGAAATTGACTTGGGGGAAACTGAACAGGAAGGGGAGAGGGAGACGGGGCCACGACCTGGCAGGTTCACTATTGGTGCAGAAAGCCAAACCAACCCAGCTGGATGGTGTGAAGTGACAGCCCTTTTCTCGAGCTCACAATTCTGGGGCCTGGAATTTGGAGAGGCCATGGCCAGCACCTCCCCAGTGGGCTTGCAGGGCTGGGCTGGGCTGGTCTGTTTCTCTGGATTCCTGACTCTCTGGGGCCTTAAGAAATCTGGCGGAATCTCCAGGGAAAACCGCTGAAGGGTTAGAAGGAAGGGCACCTCGCTGACGTCAGGATATCGTGTGGTAGCTGTCTAGACTTACACCCCCACGCACCACGTTTTCACCGTTTCCTTTTTCCTTAGTTCAAGGATTAAATACAGTCTTACAGCCCAGTCTCTGCTGTGAGAGCTCGCAGAAGAGTTCCGTCTGAGTTCCCTGTGGGAAAGCTGCCCTCTCAACGCCCTCTGTGAGCTCCGTTTGTCTTCCTCGGGCCAAGAGCTGCGCAGTCTGGCCTGTGTCCCTGCTCTGGGCTGTCCAGAAGCTCACGGTCAGTGCTGGCCTGGCTGCAGCCTTGGGAAACGGTCCTGGCTTCCCACCAGGCCTCTGGCCGCCCCACCCAAGGCTCGTCTCCTTGCTTAAATGCATTTTCATTTTATAGCATCCGAGTTTCCAGTGCTACTGTTGGAAGCTACCTGGGTATACAGAAACAAGCTGATGCTCCGTCGCTCAGTCGTGTCCGACTCTTTGAGACCCTGTGGCTTGTAGCCCGCCAGGCTTCTCTGTGCATGGGAGTCTCCAGGCAACAGTACTGGAGTGGGTCACCGTCTCCTTCTCCAGGGGATCCTCCCACCCAGACAGAACCCGCACTCCTGCGTCTCCTGCACTGGCAGGTGGGTTCTTTACCGCCGAGCGGGCAGGGAAGCCCTGCTAGTAGTTCAAGTTTAAAAGCTTTGGGAGGAAAAGGCTCTCAGACAAGGGCCGCTCACGGACTCCAGCGGGTGCTGCACTGGGCTGAGACTGGTGGCAAGAGCCCGTCCCCTGTGAGGCCTTGGGCCTGAACCAGGGGCTCTCTCTCCGCCCTCCACTGGGAGGCACCCAGAGCACATGAGGGGTTGCAGCCGAGGAAGACTGCAAGCAGGTGCAAAACGGGGCCATTTTCAAGACAGGCCCCGTGGGGAAGCAGCTCCTGCGAACCTGTTCAGACCCGTCACGACCACCTGTCTAACCTACAAGGAGAATCTTATGGCTGTCGCCGCGGCAGCTGAAATGGGCCTGCAAACCGTCATGTTCGATCTCCGTCAGTGATTAAGTGGAGATCATAATCCAGAGGTTTTTCAAACACATTTCCTCAAATTTGCATCTAAATACTCTTAATTATGGATACTGTTACCACCCCATGCTCAATCAGATCAGAGAACTCCTCTCCAGGGAGAAATGATTCTTCCAACAAAGCGGCGCGCCGGCCACGTGTGCATCAGATGAAGGCGTGTGATCATCAGAGGTGCTGTTCCTGAGGCAGGTGGGCATCTTTGGGGCCCCGTGTGCAAGGTGCAGGCCGGGGGCTGGGGGGCGGCTCTGGGAGGTGGAGGCAGGGCTGCAGAGCGGCCCAGGCGGTGGGAGGGGACCCCTAGACATCGCCTCTCATTCTCTGTTCCCCAGTTCTCGCTCCAAGCCCTTGGAATATCTCAAAGCATAGCAGAATAAGAAGCACAGGTTTATTAAAAACCTCCTTCACGGAGAGGGAGGCTTTTATTAAAAAGAAAGAATCTGGCCCTTCGTGTTGCTGGGTGAACAGTTTCCAGTGCCCAGGCCAGGGGCAGCTGCAACGTTGGCTGCCCCGCCCCACCCCGTTTGCCCAGCGCTGGGGCCGTGCTCGTATCCTAGAGCATGCGCCCTGGCCCCTGCAGAGGAGGGGCGGCAGGGGTCCTGTCTGGAGGGGACCCGCGCCCCCTCCTTCTCTTCTGAGTCGCATCCTCCTCAGCTTCAGGCTTTGGCTTACCGTTGCTGTTGTCCAGTTGCTGAGTTGTGTCGTGTCTGACTCTTTGCGACCCCGTGGACTGCAGCACACCAGGTTTCCCTGTCCCCCACTGTCTCCCAGAGTTTGCTCAAATCCATGTCCACTGAATCAGTGATGCTGTCCGACCATCTCATCCTCTATCGACCCTTCTCCTCGTGCCTTTAATCTTTCCTGGCATCAGGATCTTTTCCAGTGAGCTGGCTCTTCACATCAGGTGGCCAAAGTACTGCAGCTTCCGCTTTAGCATCAGTCCTTCCAAGGACGATTCAGGCTTGATTTCCTTTGGGATTGACTGGTTTGATCTCTGCAGTCCAAGGGACTCCCAAGAGTCTTCATTGTCTAGATTTAATATCTGATGAAATGGGAGAAATTGGAATCCCTAGTCTCTTTCATTTGGGATCCAACTGGTCCAGCATCAGTTCTGACCTTCTGAAATCTGAAACACCTTTTACAGACTTGCCTGCACCCACTTCTTCTGTCCAGAGATGTTTCTTATCCCTCACCTGGACCGTTTTCTCAGGGCTAGTTCCTTCACCTCATCCTGTCTCCACCCCTCTCCCCGACCCCTACGTCTAGTCTTCTTGAACTACTTCCCAATAGCAACAAATATATATATATATATAGTGCTATGTCATATACATTTTTAATCAGAATATATTCACTATACATCTTCAGCAAAAAGATGCATGTATTCATCTAGGAGACAGAACCGTGGGAGCGTCCAGACAAGGAGGGTGAGGCTCAGAGTGCGTGATGGGCCAGCACGCTGCCGGGTTGCCCCGCAGTAGGTCTCTGTTCCCGGTGCCTCTCGGGGCGAGCATCTCATCACAGTGCATCTGCCCTTCAGGGTGTGGTGGCCGCCACTGGGCCGGGCCCAGTGAGGGTGGCCTCGGGGCTTCCCTTCCTTGCAGAATCCCCTCTCCTGGGGCTTGGGCTGTGTCTGGTGAGCCAATTGCAAAGCACGTAAGACGGCAAGAGTGACTGCTCTGGGTCCCCTGCTACTGCTTCCTGGGGGCTTAGGTCAGGGAATCATTGGTAGAAAATTGGGGGGCAGCAAAGGGGAGAATGTGGAACATCCCCCCATTCTGGCCAGCTCCACTGGGCATCCCACTTGCCACGTTCCCAGCTCCCACTGGGACCACCCACCCCAGGGGCTGGTTCCCTCCTGAGGGTCCTGGATGCTGGGCTCTGCCAGGGCTGCCCAGCCCCTGGGAGGCGAGTGGCTCCTGCGGAGCTGTTTCCTGCTTCGCCTCCTCGTCTTAGTCATGCCGTTATGCAGGCTCCAGTTCTCCCTGTTCAGAAGCCCAGAGTCTTCCCAGCTGCACCCCAACCACCAGATGTCCCACAAACACTCCAGCCCACCCCTGGCCCCTGCGAGTCAGGACGCTTCCTCGGGCAGTGCAGGGCTGTGAAGGCCGGGGTTAGGGAGAGGGCACCTGTTGCACGTAGCACCTGATTAAGTAACACTCACACTGTTCCTTCCGTCCCCAGGAGCCTGGGCTTTCTGGCCTTTTTTTCCTTTTCTTAGCTGCGCTGAGCAGCTTGAGGGATCTTAGTTCTCTGACTAGAGACTGAAACCTGGTCACAACTGTGAGAGTGTGAAAACCCAGAATCTTAACCACTAGGCCACCAGGGAACTCCGTGGTTTCTTGAAGACAGCAAAGCAGACCTGGAGGAGGTGACTAACTCTTCAGATGATGGCTTGACACTAATGCTGACTAAGGCCCTGACAGTCAAAGCTCTGGTTTCCCCAGTAGTCGCGAACGGGTGGGAGAGCTGGACCATAAGGAGGGACGAGAGGACTGAAGAACTGATGCTCTGGAACTGTGGTGTTGAAGGAGGCTCTTGAGGGTCCCTTGGACTGCAAGGAGATCCAGCAACCAATCAATCCTAAAGGAAATCAACCCTGACTATTCACTGGAAGGACTGATGCTGAAGGTCTGATACTTTGGCCACCTGATACGAAGGGCCGACTCATTGAAAAAGCCCCTGATGCTGGGACAGATTGAGGGCAGGAGGAAAAGGGGGCGACAGAGGATGAGATGGCTGGGTGGCATCACTGACTCAATGGACATGAGTTTGAACACATTCCAGGAGATGGTGAAGGGCAGGGAAGCCTAGGGTGCTGCAATCCGCGGAATCACAAAAAGTCAGATGTGACTGAGTGGCTGAACAAGAAGAACTAACAAAGCGTACGTTGTAACAAGGTCAGGACCCGTCACCACCTAGCCCCTTGTGACTTTGAGCTCAGGGCCGCCCCGGGCTGTGCTGCCCCGTCTCCCAGGATAACCTGGAAACCAGAATGACTTCCCAGGTCATTCCTGAGTCAGGGAGGGGCTCTGGCTCAGGGCTGTGCAGGGGCTTGAAAAGGCAGGCACGTCCACTCCCTAACCTTAAGACGGATTGGGGCTGCCCATCTCCATTTCAAGTGAAATAGGCTCTTCATTTTCCATGAGAAAAGTGAAGCCAGGCAAAACCAAACTTCTCCTTCGGAGGAGGGCTTCTTTACTGTGAAATACCCACTCAGAGTGGAGACTTGGTGGTGGAGACTCTTTGTGGAAGTTCCTAGCACTAATAAAATTTAATTTAAAACAGTGAGCCCGCTGCCTTCCTGTGACATGTATATGGGACTTACATAATTACGGAACAAATGGCTTTTCCAGGGAGGTCATGAAAGTCAGTGATTTAGCACAGATGGGGCTGAGAGGAGCCAGGCTTACTTTTCCTTATTAACATCTGGCAATGTGCACACAGTGTTCTGTGGTGCGGGAAGCCACCCCTTCCATCCAATGCCTGTTATCAGAACGGCCAGGAACAGCCCTGGCCTCGTCTGCTTGACAGATAAGAGATGCTGTTGGACAGGTTTCCCCTGTGTTGGAGAAAAGCAATATCTCGAGCTCCAGGAGGGCACAGTCATTTAAGGCTTTATAGATGCAGGGATTGGGAAGACTTTGTGTCTCAGAAGACGCGAGATGAATATTTCCCCATCACCTGGAGCCTTTACACCGGTTTTCATTAAGAATCAAGTGGTGTTTTCAGACTTTTCAAGACCTTCTTCCTTTTCTATTTTCCTGTCTTTGTTGTTTCATGAAGCTCATTCTTCATCGGAAAAATATCTGTCCTACCCTCCCCACCCTCCAGATGGGCTTTCGTTCAACGAGCGAGTGGTCAGAGAAGGTGACCCTCAGGGAGTCAAGACCACAGAGCTTTGCTGCCTCTCTTGCCTGTCTTAGTAGGAAGTTCTCTTTGAGTCTTCTCAGGAAAAATATAATAGTCCAAGCCTGTGCTGAGGGTCAGTCTTTATCTGGGACCGCTTCTGTGACATGCCCCGGAAGGTCCCACTGGCCCCTTTTGATATCCAGCTTTTACAGCTCTTCTCAGTGGAAAGGTTGGCATCAAAGGCTGTGTCTACCATGACTGGGTGTAGATTTCTATGTTGATTTTGGTTAGAGTGAGCCACCCTCTTTCTTTTCTTTCATAGACATACCTCAGCTGTATTGGGATATTTGTTTTTAACACTAATTATACATCTATTAGATGAAACCTTTAAACATATTTGCAAAAATCACAGGCATAATCTACTCGCATGCAGACTAGCCTTGTCTGCTTGCTCTGTGTTCTTTTCTCTCCAATTTTGTATTTCATTTATTTGTGTTATGCACTGATGTCAGAGGCATTGTCACCCGCAGATCCCTAGATGCGCCTTAAGCAGCCTTCTCAGGGAATTCCTCTCGCTAACGTCATCCTGTAGGAGGAAGCTTTTCACACATGCACTGTGCTCCTGTGTCCGGAGCTCCTCAAGGGCAGAAACGTGGCTCCAGGGATCTGTGTAACATCCTCCTCTCCCATCACATGACCTTCTTCCATCACATCCTCCTCCTACGCCGCCTCATCATTTTCCATCACATCCACAGAACAGGTGCTTTGGGCTGTGCTGGAGCAACCTCTGACCAGCTCATGGGCGCTGATTCCAGACATCTGTGCCCAGCTCTGTGGGCAGGGATGTTGGGTTGGTAGACTGAAATAAATCATGTTGGAAATATTTGCACAACACACTTACAAACACAACAAATACATCGTTTTTTCCCTCCAGGAGACGGTATACCAGCACATCATCGGCATTTTGTTGTTCAGTTATTCAGTCGTGTCCGACCCTTTGCTACCCCATGAACTGCAGCACTCCAGGCTTCCCTGCCCACCACTGACTCCTGGAGCTTGCTGAAACTCACGTCCACTGAGTCAGCGACATCACCCAACCATCTTGTCCTCTGTTATCCCCTTCTCCTCCCGCCTTCAATCTTTCCCATCATCAGGACCTTTTCTAGTGAGTCGGTTCTTGGCATCAGGTGGTCTAAATACTGGAGCTTAAGCTTGAGCATCAGTCCTTCCAAAGAATATTCAGGATGGCTTTCCTTCAGGATGGACTGGTTGGATCTCCTTGCAGGCCAAGGGACTCTTAAGAATCTTTTCCAGCACCACAGTTCAAAAGCATCAGTTCTTCAGTGCTCAGCCTTCTTTATGGCCCAATTCTCCCGTACATGACTACTGGACAAACCATAGCTTTGACTAGACAGATCTTTGTCAGCAAAGTAATGTCTCTGCTTTTTAATTTGATGTCTAAGTTGGTCATAACTCTTCTTCCAAGGAGCAAAAATCTTTTAGTTCCATGGCTGCAGTCACCATCCACAGCCCAAGAAAATGAAGTCTGTCACTGTTTCCATTGTTTCTCCATCTATTTGCCATGAAGTGATGGGACCAGATGCCATGATCTTCATTTTCTGAATGATCTTCATTTACTGAATGTTGAGTTTTAAGCCAGCTTTTTCACTCTCCTCTTTCTTCTTCATCAAGAGGCTCTTTAGTTCCTCTTCACTTTCTGCCATAAGGGTGGTGTCATCTGCATATCTGAGGTTATTGATATTTCTCCCAGCAATCTTGATTCTAGCTTGTGCTTCATCCAGTCCAGCGTTTCCCATGATGTACTCTGCATAGAAGTTAAATAAGCAGGGTGACAATGTACAGCCTTGACGTACTCCTTTCCCAATTTGGAACTGGTCCATTCTCCATGTCTGGTTCTAACTGTTGCTTCTTGACCTACATACATGTTTTGTGGCAGGCAGGTAAGCTGGTCTGGTATTCCCATCTGTTTCAGAATTTTCCACAGTTTGTTGTGATTCACTTTGTCAAAGGCTTTAGCTTAGCTGATGAAACAGAAGTGGATGTGCTGTTGAACTCTCTTGCTTTTTCTATGATGCTACAGATGTTGGCAATTTGATCTCTGGTTCCTCTACCTTTTCTAAATCCAGCTTGAACATCTGGAAGTTCTTGGTTCACGTACTGTTGAAGCCTGGCTTCAAGAATTTTGAGCATACTTCTGACAGGGCTAACAGGTAGGAAGGCCAGAGGTCCCCAAGCAGCAGGAGGACATAAACTGCTGCCGCTGCTGCTAAGTCACATCAGTCGTGTCCGACTCTGCACGACCCCATAGACGGTGGCCCACCAGGCTCCTGTCCCGGGGATTCTCCAGGCAAGCATACTGGAGTGGGTTGCCGTTTCCTTCTCCAGTGCATGAAACTGAAAAGCGAAAGTGAAGTTGCTCAGTCCTGTCCAACTCTTTGTGACCCCATGGACTGCAGCCCACCAGGCTCCTCCGTCCATGGCATTTCCCAGGCAAGAGCACTGGGCTGCTGGTGGCAGATGTTTTTTTTTTTTTTTTCCTTCTCTGTTGAGGACACCTGATTTCACCTGAACTTAACTGTTCTCAAACCTTGAGCCAACCAACGCGTTTTGCTTAAGGAGATGCTTTTCTTAAGCCGTTAATGAAACTGTGTGTTTGTTCTGGAATCTGCCTTTCTTCAAAGCGGTTCTGCCTAAGGCTGACTTTATTTTCTTTTCTCAAACTTTGGGCTTATTGAAGGAAAGGGGACTCCTTTCAGGGCCTGAAACTGGGCTCTTGTCTAACACTCAGAAATGAGTTGTCCAGGGAGACACAAGTGCTAGCAAAGCAAGAGTTTTATTGGGAAGGCCCCCGGGCAGAGAGCAGTGGGGTAAGGGGGCCCAGGAGAGCCGCTCTGCCAGGAGGCTCGTGGTCTCGGGGTTCACGGTGATGGGACGAGTTTCCGGGCTGTCGTCAGCTAACCATTCTGACCCAGAGTCCTCCTGGTGCTGCACGCCTTGTTCAGCCAAGATGGATGCCAGTGAAAAGGATTCTGGGAGGAGGCTGGACACGTGGCGTCACTTTTTACTTTTCCTGAACTCTCCCCGTTGGTGGTGACTTATTAGCTCCGTGCCCCTTACCAGGACCTCCTGTCGTAAAATAGCCCGTGCAGATGGTCGCAGAGGTGCCTGGCCAGGGTGGGCAGCTCTGGTCATTGTGCTGCCCCAACAGGCGGATAGTGGCTCAGCAAACCAGTGTTCCTGTCCCTTGTTTCATGGCTGGGGGATGATGCACCCCGTGCCATCCTGTCTCCAAAAATGCCTGTTGTGGGAGAGGGGCCTGGTGAAACTCCCTCAGCTGTGAGGTGTTTCTCTTATGTGATTAGAAGCTTGCTAACAGATACAAAACGCCCTGCAAAAACCTAGCAAGGGGGGCATTCTTTTTGTTCCTTTCTGATGTCTTATGTCAGAAGCTTTCCCTATCTCTTTTATACTTTAACAAAATTCTGTTACACAAAAAACTCCGAGTGGTTAAGCCTCATCTCTGGCCCTAGATCAAAATCCTCTCTCCGGAGGCCATGAATCCCGGTGTGGCACATGGCTCACAGCGGCAGCCTTTCATTTCTTTGCATATTCACTGGCTACTTCTTGTATATTTGCTATGTGAATGTAGATACCCAGCTTTTATCTTAAGACGTGGAGGCCCTTTTCTGTGCAGGGCTGTTTGAAGGAAGGCTTTCTCTGCAGGTGGAAGAGGGCACCGTCTCTGACAGTCCAGGTGAAGACCACAGGTGCAGAGAGCTGTGCCCACCCCATGCTCAGACCCACAGGACTCGCCTTACCTGACACCTGGCTAGGTTGGCAGGGACGCCTGAGAGTCATCTTCCTAAAGCAGCTCGGTAGCCCCTAAGGACAGCCGTCCACGCTGAGCAAGCCTTGGCTTCCCATGAGGACCTTGAGTGGAGTTGGAAAGGGCGTGATTAGCTTTCCACACTCTTGCACTAACTGGCAATGTTCACATTTGTTAATGTCACCAAACAAGTGTTGCGCTGAGTAAGTCTAAATTAAGATGTTAATTACTGCTCACGTTAGGATCTTCTGGAAATTCCATCTTACACTGTTCAAAGAAGTGTTGATTAAAGGTTTATTAAGGTCACAGAGAGAAAAATAAAGGCAATTCGTGGGGACCAGCAATGCTAATGGATTGCTCTTCCCTTCATGCAGTTTAATCCTGTCACTAATTTCATGGTAAGAAGAGGTATACTATTCTAGAACTACAGCCATGTGTATGAGGTTGCTCAGGAAAGAGAGTTAATGAGCCTCCAGAAATCCCTACATCTCACCTAGGGTTTTCCTGATCAGAGAAAGAACTCAGGTCAACTTGTTGAAAGCAAAATTAGGCTTTGTTGATGCCTCACAGATTTACTTTTTAAGAGCTATTAGAAAATGGTGACTCCTAGAAAAGACTTTTTCTGGCTTGTGAAGTGTGAGGGTTTCTTGGTGTTGTTAAAGGGCTAGAAATAAAACCGCAGAACAGTGAGTGATTCCACAGTCATCTTGGTAAAAGGCAGCTAAAGGGATAAGAGGCAAAATCGACAGCTTTGTCCACGTTTGTTATTAATATTCTATGAATCTAGGAGGATGTAAAATTCCAACAGGTGGGAGCCAAATGCAGACAGAAACGTTTCTCAGATCAGCCTGAAGGGAAACACTGGCGATGGGGTGGGTTTAATGAGGTTGAAGCCGCAGGCTGAATTCTCAGTCCTACGAACTAACTCCAAAATGATCGATATATTTTATTCAATCTCATGTGGCATCCAGTCTTGTCTGGAAGATGCAGGTGGGTTAATTGCTGAACTGATCAGCCGTCTGGCCTTTTCCCCAGATTGTTTCGTCAGGAAGCAAGCATGCTCTGCCTGCCGCCTCCCCCACCTCATGCTCCTGCTCTCGGTGGGATGAGCTCCGACACAGAGTCCAGGCAGATGTTTCAGTCCAGGGTGTGTGCGACCACAAAGGAATCAGCTGCAGCCCCGGGTGTCAGCCGCATGGGCATTTCCAAGCCTCGGCCTTGCTGGACCCACAGTGATGAGTCACATGGCCTGGACACCTCGGTGGGGACATGGCTGGGGGTCTCCCCAGCTGCTTCTTCATTTCTGATGATGTGGGGTCTGCTCCCTGAGCCTGCAGGCTGGCGTGGCCACGAGGCTTTCAGATACAGCCCCTCTCTGTCTCCTGGGGTCCAAGAGAGCCCTCCCTTGGGCTTAGAAAAGACCCAGGGACTTGGCCGAGCTCCGAAAGGAGTGGCGACTGAATCCGCCAGCTTCCCAAGATTCTGCCAGGTTTGCGGGACCGGAGCATCTCCCGGGGACCCAACCTCCCAGACAGCTGAGGTGGGACAGGGATCCCCGGAAACCTGCTCTCTCATCTGCAGATGGTCAAAGCGGGAGGCCGGGGAGAGAAGAGGTTCGAATGTGCGCGTGAATTTACTCACTTAACACACAGGAGGAGAGCGTGGCCCCAGTGTGACCACCACGCTCAGCTCTTCATGAATAGGAACGCCTCTGATCCTCCTGAAAAAGCCGTCATGAAGCTTCAAAGCTGTCATTATCCCATTTTGCAGGTGGGGAGGGCAGGACTCCTGGTCCCTGCTCTGCTGCCGTGATGGAGTCCCTGGGACCGACAGAAGGGCGGCTCCTAGGGAGGGGCCTGCAGGGCTGGGACTGCAGACAGGGGGGCATTTCACTGCATGTGTTTGTCTTGCTTTGGGTTCCCTGGAAAGAGACTATGGGATACGGATCCATGTAAAAGTGGGACTTGCCCCAGGCAGGGGGGCAGGGGGTGGGGAGCAGGGTCAATCAAGGGCCTAGTGTCCAGCCAACCCCCAGGGGCAAGGACAGAAGGGGTGACCAGTGCTGCTGGGCGCTGAGATGGTGGGCCCCATCCTAGGACTCAGACCCTGCCGCTCGAGGGCGGGGCTCAGGACGATGATGCCCTGTGGCCACTGGGGAGGAGGTCATCGGACCCTGGGAAGTGGGGGCGATGTCCAGGGGCACGTGGACACTGCAGATGTCCTCAGCCAGGCTTTGTGCCATTTGAGTTTATGCCATGCCCATGTTTTGCTCCTTCTAAAGCTGGTACTCCCCCCTTTCGTGAATAAAGTATTTGCTGGGGCTGAGCACTGCTGGGAACAGGTCTGGGGGACAAAGGGCCCCTGAGGGCATTCCTAGAGATGCCTCCATGGACGGGAGGGACCAGAGGGCTGGGGCTCCTGAGGACAAGCCTGTTGGCCACCCTGCTCACCCTCATCCGTGAGTGAGGCCCAGCGAGAGGAGGGCCTGGTGCAGCTTGTGGCCTCAGCTCCCCCAGCTTGGGAGGAGGAGGGCAAGGGAGAGGAGGGCGGGGGGGCCGGAGACAGAAAAAGGATGAGGGGAGACCTGGGTTCTGGGGAAGGAGGAATGAAAAAGGGGAAAAGGAGACAGAGCTCCAGAAAGACCTCGGCAGTCTGGGCCCCACAGGCCCATTGCGCCTGCACAGCAGACTGTCCCCTCTGCCTGGGGAGGGCAGGGTCATGCCTGGGGAGAGAAGGCAGAAGACGGCGGGGTGCTGGCAGCGTCCACGGGGTACACAGGGGGGGCGTCCTCTGGGCAGGTGGCTGCAGAGTCCCCGTCACAGGGGCTCGCCTGGCACACGGACGCCTCTGGGCCTTCCTTGCGGGGTCTCACTCCAGGGGCTTGGGGGGTCTAGTGTTGGGGGCCAGGCCCCAGCAGCTGGGCAGCTTTGATGAAGCAGAGGAGCCACAAAGCCCCAGAGGGGACAGACCCCACCTGGCTGAAGCGCTCACGAGGAGGACGGAGCCAGCCATGCGCGTGAGCAAGGGGCTTTCTGCTGGACATCCTCGGGCCCAAGGCCCCAGAGGGCACCGCTCCCCCCACACCTCCCTGCATCTCCGGGTGCCCCTCACCGTCCTCCCAGGTCCGTCCCCCGCGCCTCCCAACTTCCTCTTCTTTGGTTTCTCAAGGCCACAACGAGGGAAATGAAAAGCCTTTCTGAGGAGAGAGCAAGCAGCGGGCGCTCAGCAGTGGATAAAGGGCCGCAGGAAGGGGGCGTTTCTTTTGAAAGCAGAAACGCAAGTGTCGTTAGAGCACGAAGACTTCTCAAAACGGACCAGATCAAACCAACGCTTGCTTTCTCTAGAATCAAGGAATTCAGCGAGAGAAAGTGCGCGCGCCTCCCATGCAGGGCACCTCCCTGGACCCCCTGCCGCACGCTGGGGGGTTCCGTTTACCAACCGAAACGGTGCCTGAAAATCAGCCGAACGAATCGAGTATCATTTTCCTTTGTAAATAAATGATGGTGATGAATTATTCAGGAGCTGGACCAGGTCATCTGCATGATCCATCACGTGCAGAGTTGGAGAATACGGTGTGTCTCTCTCAAGATGTTTCCTAAGATGCATGAAAACCATTCACACAGTTAGATCACATTAGCTCTGGATTAGCACTTGGCATTCCTCAGAGGGGGCTTTCCTTGTGGCCCTGCTGGTAAAGAACCCACCTGACAATGCAGGAGACGCAATAGACGCTCCACTGATCCCTGGGTCGGGAAGATGCCCTGGAGGAGGGGATGGGAACCCACTCCAGTATTCTTGCCTGGAGAAGCCCATGGACAGAGGAGCCTGGAGGGCTACAGTCCATGGGGTCACAGGGTCAGACATGGTTGAGTGAATAAACAGCCCCTTCTGCTCACCCCAGATCGGGTGGCAGAGCTCCAAGTAGGGCCTGTGTCAGTTTCAGGGAACCTTCAGGACTGTATACACATGGTCTGCAGGGTCACCGTACCTGGGGCTGTTTTCAGAACAAACACCCATCCAGGTCGGGCCATGTCCCAGGCAGCCAAGCTGGCGTGGGCAGGTGGTCCCGTCCGAGCCTTCCATCTCTGAAGCGTGGTGGTGTCTGGAACGTCATTAGCAGAACTTAGCTGATTTCTAAACAGATAGGGGTTCCTGGTTCGCGTCCTGTTTCCAAGCGTAGAATTCCCGAGACCTGCTGGTTTCAGTGCAGACCCCCTCCATGCAGATGCCGTGCTCGGCGCAGGGCGGGCACCCCCACTGAGGGAGCGGAGGGCTTATCACTGCAGGGTCTCTGCTACCCAAAGGGACTGGGGCCACGGGAGCCACCAGGTGACAGCGTCTGATGACTCGGGGGAGAGGTCGGGGCTGGGAGACCCTGGCGAGCCTCTTGCTGAGACGGGACACGTGAAGCCCAGAAGGGTGTCCTGCAGAACAGGGCTGGCCCAGAGGCCGTGGCCCAGCAGGGGCACAGGTCAGCCGGGCGGCAGGAGCCCAGAGCCTCTGCGTGGAGGCCAAGGCGGGGCGGGGGCACCTTATGTAAATGAGGGCGTCACGGCGGTCCAGGGCGAATGAGGAGAAGGAGGACGGGGCACAGGCCCGGGGCAGACAGGGCTCCCTGGGACGGGATCAGGGGAGGTCAGACCCTTGGGGGAGCTGGTGGCGGCTTAGTCGCTGAGTTGTGTCTGACTCATGCCATCCCCCGGACTACAACCTGCCGGGCTCCTCTGTCCACGGCATTCTCCAGGCAAGAATACTGGAGTGGGTTGCCATTTCCTTCTCCAGGGGAATCTTCCCGACCCAGGAATCGAACCTGGGTCTCCTGCATTGCAGACAGATTCTACACCACCTGAGCTACAAGGGAAGTCAGAGTGAAACAAACTCGACAACAAGGCAGAGAAATATGGGGAGGGGCAGCCTGCCGGCCAATGGGAGAAGGGGGTGGGCCTCCAGGAAGCCGGCTCTGAGACTGGGTCCCCGCAAGATGCTGACCGGGAGCGCCTTCAGTCGACCCGGGGCCCATCAGAGTTGCGCCTGGGAGAAAGCCTTGGCTGGGCCATTATTTCCTCACGTTGTCATGGTGTGGCCACCGCCGAGGGCATGGCCCAGTTGAGGGGGCTCCCAGCAGCGAGGCAGGCCCTGGGGTTTGGAGGCCTGCAGGTCGTCTCCCGACCCCTGCCCTATCCCGGGCAGCAAGCCCTCCGCAGAGGGACCTGAGGACGACGCTCTGTCGGCCCCAAGGCGGGGTCAGCTTGTCCAGACACAGAACGGTCCCGCCGCGGGCTCTGTTGTCCGAGAGGCCCCGCGCCCGCCTCCTGCCGACCGTGCCTGCGGGGGCTGCGGCTGTCAGGTGTGCTGCCTGCTCTCTGCGGGCGGGGCTCGCGCCTGGGCTCCAGACACGGGACCTCTGGCGGCCCAGGGTGCCCGCCTGGGACCCGCCCGCGGGGACGCTCAGGAGGCCTTCCCCGCGGGCGGGTCCCAGGCTGCCCTGTCGGGATCACAGTCTAAACTTAGCGCCCGCGTGCTGTCCTGACCTCGCTGATGCACAGATTCTGGAAAATCTGTTTTCAGATGCAGAATGTGGGCCTAATGGCAGGTTGTGTTTACCCCCAAAGGGAGGAGCCTGTGAGGTCCAGAACGGAACATTTGTGCAGAACCAGAGCTAGGACACGGAGCTGGCCTGGCCGCTCTGCTCTGAGTTAGCCCTCTCAGCAGACCCTTTTCTAGGCGCCAGCTGCTCGCCGTGGAGGCCGCTGGCCGGAGCCCAGGGACGGATCTGCGGAGACCCTGCCCGCCTCTGAAGAGCAGGTGCGGAAGGCCACGCGTGCCGCTGACTGCAGAATCCATCGATCTCTTTCCAGTAGGATAAAGCCTCCCATGAAATATTCATTGGCTGTGGAGCACTGCACCTCTCTCACAGAGCGGCAACGTGCCATCGTCTGCGCTCCGCTGTGCCTCGGCGCTCCTGGGCTCGGGCCGTTTTAAGTGCTCCCGGGTCTTTGGCCTGGGTTTCCCCTTCCTGCAAGCTTCTCTGTTACAGCCTTCCCGTATTAATCCGGTTTTGAAAACTGTTAGCAAAATTCGCCTATTAGGGAAAATGGACTTCAGAGACTTGCTCACTGGAGGGTTTTGGAGCCCACGGGCGCCCTGTGCTTCTCTCATCCTTTCTGGTCAAGGTTAATCGGCCTCCAGGACCAAGGTCAGGCCTCGAAACCTCCACGGCGACTGGCTTTCCCCTCGCGCTTGCTCTTAGGTGCGTTTCTCTGCTTGCCATGCAGGCGGTAGGCGCCCTGCTCCTGCCCGACCCCTCAGTCTCCCTGTGCCTTCTCAGGGGAGGCATCTGGAGTCTCACTCCTTGGGACCTCCAGCTTCCAGTGTCCAGGTGATAATTGAGGGTGGACAGAAGGAGAAGCTGCTGCTGCCTCACAGCTGCAAGCAGGGGTGTGCGCCGCTGGCCAAGGCAGAGGCAAGCGGGCGTCCCTGGGAGGCTTTGGACGGTCTGTGGGCCGCCCACTCTGATCTGGCAGGAGCTGCATCTGGGGACTCCAGGCGGGGACCTGGGAGGCACCGTGGCTTTGGGTGAGATCCCGTGTGTCTCCTTCTCCACCACGGGCTGTTCCATGGCCGTGCGACCCTCTCTGGACGTTGACGCCTGGGGTGACGTGGTTCTGCTCTCCTGATCGGACCATGCCAGTACGGGCACTCACCTGGGCAGGGAGAGTCCTGGTTCAGACGAGCCAGGACCCACCCTAGATGTCCTGGGACTGGAGGAAGAGGACTGTTGGGTTCTTGAAAGAGGAGGAAGCCGGGGTGTCTCCCTGGAGAGGCTGCGAGGGCTAGAGCGTCCCCCTAGCCCCAGTGGCCTTCGCCTTGAGGCAGAGTCAAGGTCACAGGACCCCGAGCCCCAGGGGCCCAGGTTTCCACTCAGCTTTGAAGGAGAGTGAAACGAGAGGTCAAGTTGGCCCGTCATCTGTGGACCCGGCTTGTCCCCCGGGGTCAGGATTCCGTTCTCTCTTAACTTTTTCTCCCAGGAAGCATTGTAACCTGCTACAAATCCTGCAGAGTGGTAGGCGCTTGTTTTGCTTTGTTATAGCAGTGTGGAAAGCACCACGCTTTTCCTTAAGACAGAGAAAGTGCAAGCAGAAGCCGCCACGCGCCACCCTGCCCTGCCGCGCGCCCTGATGGTCATTTCCCCTGGCCTGTCCACCCCCCGCCGCCCGCCTGTGTGCACTGTGTTATTAATTTTGACACTTTCACAGCTTATCTGCCTCCAGTTGCTTGCCATTTAGGTCATGGTTGGTTGTGGCTTCCATCTTGCTAACTGTGAACACTGAAAAACAATCTCAAAACAAAAGGCTCTGTTACCTTTTTCTTGTCAGCGCTACAGCTCCTGATGGGGACAGTGGATCGTGTAATCGCTGCTCTGCAGATACTCAGTCATCGGTACCCATCGCCTCCTTACCTTGTTCACACTGAGATGCAGAGAATCTGGCAACTCAATGATGCGGCAGAGCTCCTGGAAGGTGGAGCTGCCGTTTCCGAAAGTGGGGTCCGGCTGCTGGAAAGCAGACGGACTTCTGGGATTATTTGTGAAATTATTATTATTTTACAAATAATCCCAGAAAGCAGATGCTTGAGAGGCAAGACTGGTGGAAAGGAAAGCTTGCTTTATTCCGGAGGGGAGGGCAGACTCATGTCCAAAGGCCAACTCCCCGCCCCCACCCCCCTTCCTGGCCTGACAACTGGGGGGAAGAGCTTATATAGGCAGAGAGAGGGGCTACCTGAAGAAATGGCACAGGCCCTGATGGTTATCTTGCAGTTGGTCATCAGGGGTCTGCCCGGATCATCTTCGTTCTTTGAAGCACAGAGAATCTTCAGGCCGAGATCAGTTTGTTCCCATTTCCTGAGGCCAGTTCCCCAGGTTCTGGCATCTGCAGTCAGGTCCTCACGTTGTTAACTTCCTCAGTCTCTATGAGGCAGCAGCGTAGGTCTCAGAATATTATCCACCGCCCTCGAGGAGGAACTAAAGTCCTTGACTTTGCTTAACAGCTAAGCTGTGATTGTTTCGTCCTGTTCGACTGCTTTCCTTTGCTTCTGCATTTCCCCAGTCCTCTGAGTAAGCTTATACTTTGGCTAAAGTCTTCCACAGTCAACAGGCCAGAGGAGGCTTCACCCACTGCACGTCAGCCGCCCTGAGCCTCTGCTCCTTGCTGCAACCTCAGCATCCTCAGCTGCTTTTCCTGAGCTTAATCCCGGGCTCCATCTACAAGGCAAGAGCGACTGAAACGGCGGGCACACCTTCTAAAGAGATCATGGTGGCTGTCTGCAGCCAGCAGAGCAATGCTGAAAGGCATCGAGCCTGTGCTCACATGCCTGGAAAAGATGACCTGCCTGGAAGAGACCATCTCTGCCCAACAGCCCCCGACTCGCCCTCGGGGTCAGACCTGTCAGCAACTGGGGTGTCCGCACTCGAGCTCGTCTCAGACTCAGCGTGTCCCCACTAGGGCAGCTGCAGCCTGGCCCCACAGGGAATTTCTGTTTCACTTCCCAGCTGATCTGGCCTCTGGGGGCCCCAGGGGAACAGAAAAGAACAATCATTCCAAACTGCCTACAAGTCCAGGAGGGGCACCTGGCTGAGCGGGCAACTCCCCTGCCCTGCGGGTCCATCCCCACCCCGGGTCCAGGCTGGAGTTTTAAAAACTATTTGTTTTAATTTACATTTTTATAAGGAAGCCTCTGTTTCAAGTATGGTTGTACATTCACAGGTAAATGAGCAGGTAGTATTAAGGCATACAGCTCCACACCCCCCACCCCCCCCAGCAGCTTCACCTCTTGTTAACACCTTGGATTAGTGTGTCCTGGTTGTGGCACTGATAAGGATTCTGACATGCTAGGCTCACACACAGCCTGCATCAGGGCTGCTCTGGCAGTAAAGAAGTCTCCTGCAGTGCGGGAGACCTGGGTTCGACCCCTGGGTCGGGAAGATGCTCTGGTGAAGGGAATAGCAACCCACTCCAGTGTTCTTGCCTGCACAGTGTGTGGGGTCGGACACGACTGAGCAGCTAACACTTTTGACTTTGGTAGTTCGTGGCAGGGTTCCCTCCTGGTGCTGTGCGGACTTGTGATCTTTGACAAGCACACAATATCCTGTACCCACCGCTCTGTGTGGTACAGATTAGTACCGCTGCCCTCAAAATCCTGTGTCAGCGGCACTTTTAAAAACATTTCAGTATTATATTTATTTCACCCAATATATCAAAATGATCACTTCAACATGCAAAAAAAAAGATAGAAGTTAATAACGAGATAGTTCCCATCCTTCTGTGTGCCGATGACCCGGGAAGGACACAGCTAGCCAGCCCAAGGCCCCGTCCTTTTAGGCAGCAGTCAGTGCAAAACAGATGAATTGCTGATTTCTGGAACTTTCCATCTCATATTTTTGGACCCCTCATCTGATCACGTGTGACTGAAACCATGGAAAGCAACACCGCGGAGTCAAAGGCACCTTTTGAGAGCTGGGTGCATGATGAGAGGCTGGCTGGCTGAGCCCATGCTGACCAAGCCACTCACACACTCTTAGAGAGACCCAGTCTCCTGTCACCCCAGAAAAAAAGGTGCATTAGTGCAGTGCCCCGCCGTGCAAGTCTGATGTGTGCATGGGGCCCCCTCTCTGCCCTGACCTCAGGAAGTATCATGCACGCGGCAGGCGTTTCTCCTCAGGATGAGGGGGCTCCCCTCAGGAAGACCAGACGCGAAGGCGGCACCGGGTGGTGGACCGGCCTGAATTCAAGGTCAGAAGATGCGCTGATTCCTAGGAAACCAGGATGCGTCGTTCTCTCCCTACAAGACACAAGTTCAGCTCCAATAGCCTGGGCGAGTGTCTCAACCTGTAAAGCAGGCGTTTCCAACCGATCTAAAATGACTCCACAGAGGCACACGTGGAAGCTGGCCCCACGTGCTGAGACGGACAGGAGACACCGTGGAGGAACCCCGACCGAGTCTGCGTGGACTGAAATCCCGGGGCGGGGTCGCGGCCACGGTCAGTGGCAGGCACCTCTGGTCAGTTACGGACACTCTCTCTGGCTGGCTTCCTTCCTGAGAGGGCACCCTGCCTTGTGCGCCACGTGGAGCTGCTGTGGGGCTCGGGGAGGCTGGGGCAGAGCCCGGCACGTGGCGTGATCCCCTCGGCTGTGGACGTGGAAGCCCCTGGGGCACTCTTGCTGCTGCCCCTTCTCTGGCTCTGGAATCTGGGGGCCCCGCTCAGGGCAGCCAAGCCTCCCACCTGTCAGAGCAAAGGGAGGGTTGGCTTCTCTTTTCGAATATGATCATGAGCCTGCACTTGCTTTTATTTGTTGACACTGGAATTAGAATAAACAGAGAGCAGAAAGTGGCATCAAGTGCCAACCCAGTAGAGACCTCTTCTTCTTCTTTTTAAATACATTAACAGATTTCACTTTCTTGACTCAGTGAAACTATGAGCCATACCGTGTGGGGCCACCCAAGACGGACGGGTCACGGTGGAGAGCTCTGACAAAACGTGGTCCACTGGAGAAGGGAAGGGCAAACCACTTCAGCATTCTTGCCTCGAGAACCCCATGAAGATTTTGTAAAGGCAAAAAGATATGATGGTTGGATGGCATTACCCGCTCGATGGACCTGAGTTTGAGCGAGCTCCGGGAGCTGGGAGGCCTGGCGTGCTGCAGTCCGTGGGGTTGCAGAGTCGGATGTGCTTGATGACTGGCCTGACTGACTCACTGCTGGTGTCGCCGGCTCTGCCCGCACAGCTGTGGCCTCGCTCTGGAGCAGGAATGCTCCCAGCGACTTTGCAGGAAGCTCCTCTCAGAGCCAAGCCTCGGAAAGGGCAGCGCCTGGGCTGGTGGCCTCTCCCTAATGTGTGGAGAGAAAATCCCTCTTTAAGGCGCGAGCAATTATTTAAGCAGGAGGCACAAATGGAGGGCATTACTGCCCGCTGCTCTGCGCGCATCAGTGCGATCGACCACTACCTGCTGTCTCCTGCTGAGCTGACTCGAAAGAGGGGCTCACCCACAGCGGCGGCAACAAAAAGTCGTTTCACTGGAAAGGCCTTTGGATTTTTTTTTTCCAACTAAATAACCATCTGAAGCTACACTTGAGGCTTTAAATAGACACTTGCAAACTTTGTTCTCAGGGCAACTAATTTCACCGCGGCTCTTCCTCCTTCCCCCGCCCCGCCACTGAACATATTCTTAAAAAAAAAAAAAAAAGATTTACTTTTAAGTGATATTCTCTGGAAAGGCATAAATCCAGCAGCATTTATGCCGTCGCTGCTGTGAGAAGCCAAACATCCCCACAGAGACATGGGCTCAACCCAGACCGAGCTTCAGGGCAGCAAGGCGTGATGGAGGGGGCTTATGAGAGGCAGCTGTGTTTTTATAGAGGATTTTAAATGCCCATCGCGTGACCCTCTCCGCCTGCCCTGGTTTCTCACTTAAAAGAGAGAGTGGCTGTCCTGCCCCGCCTGCGTCCCGGGACCGAGTCGCTTCCTCTCGGGGGAGGGGTGCAGGGCAGAGCGCCCCAGTTGTGCCGCTGGTGTATGTGAACGGCAGGCAGCTGAAAAGCAGCAGACATGTGGGCAGCTCTCTGCACCCCATCCCGAGGGCCTGGAGGCGAGCGCAGACACCCTCGTGACGGCGCCCCAGCCCGAGTGCTGCGCCCGGGGCCCAGCAGCCCCGAGAGGGTCCACGCAGTCACCCAGCCCGCCTCTGCCCCCACGCGTTGCCTCCCCAGGATCGCCGGGCGCTTCCGAAAGCTTGATGTCTTCTCCTCTGTCGTGCTGCTTCTCTGCAACGTTGCTGCTCTCCACGAAGCTGCTGGGAAAGCCGGAGTCTCAGCCGCCCTTCCGGCTCCTTGTCGCCGGGCACTCCTGAGCGTGTGCGTGAGGCAACCGCTAAAGCGCTCCTGTTCGTTTTCTCCGGTTGACCTGCCTTCTGCCAATTGAGTCTGCAAGACCTTGGCCGAGAATCTAGGAGGGGTGAAGAAAATATATTTCTCCTCCCCTGTGAGGGCTTGCGGGCTGACTTGACCTGGAGGTGAAGAGCAAGGTTAGACCAAGAATCACTTACAGAAATAAGACAGACAAGAAAGACAAACCCTATGGCCTCACTTACGTGTAGAATCGAAAAAAGCCAAATTCACAGAAGCAGAGAGCAGAGCGGTGGCGGCTGGGCTGGGCTGGGCTGGGGTGTGGAGGGGTCGGTCAGAGGGTACAGGCTGCCAGTGTCAGAGCCGCGGGTTCTGGAAGCCAGGGCAGAGTGGTGACTGGTTAATAACATTGTATTATAGACAGTTGACGACTGCCGAGAGAGCAGATCTCAAATGCTTTCAGCACAAAAGGAAATGTTATTCGTGTGATGTGATTGTATGTCAGTGAATGCCAGGGTGGAGGTCAAGGTAGAGGCCAGGGTGGAGGTCAGGGTGGAGGTCAGGATGGAGGTCAGGGTGGAGGCCAGGGTGGAAGCCAGGGTGGAGATCAGGATGGAGGTCAGGGTGGAGGTCAGGGTGAAAGTCAGGGTGGAGGAGAGGGTGAAGGTCAAGGTGGAGAGGGTGAAGGTCAGGGTGGAGGCCAGGGTGGAGATCAGGGTGGAGGTGAGGGTGGAGGTGAGGGTGGAGGAGAGGGTGAAGGTCAGGGTGGAGGCCAGGGTGGAGATCAGGGTGGAGGTGAGGGTGGAGGTGAGGGTGGAGGTGAGGGTGGAGGTGAGGGTGGAGGAGAGGGTGGAGGTCAGGGTGGAGGCCAGGGTGGAGGCCCCGGGTGGCAGTCGTTTTGCAGTATCTGAATGCATCACATGAACACCTCACACACTTAGCCTCACACAATGTTCCATGGCAGTTGTGTCCCCTTTTCTCATCAGAGACATGGGTTTTGGAGTAAGAGCTTGAAGCCCAGCTCTTCTTCAGCGCCTGTGACTCAGTCACTCAGCCCCTTGAACTCCAGAGCCTTGCTCTATAAGCTGTGGCACCGGTTCTCAGGTGCAGGAGAGGCCTGGATGAGAGGCAGAGGGGGAGCGAGGGCCCGGTTGCCCCCGGGGTGCATGGAAGGACTCGATCTCGTCACCTCCCTGCAGGCCCCACGGGCTCGGGTGCTGCCCCGGCTCAGCGGCAGGTCTCTCTTGGGGAAGGTGCAGAGGACCTCACCCAGCCCTGGGGGCCTGAGCTGACCCAGGAGGCTCCCTGGGGGCTCGACCCAGCCTTCCCCACTGGCCGTCCCTATAGAAGGCGGTGCAGGGGGCTTCTCCAGGGGGAGGGGCCCGGCCGTGGTCTCCAGTGCCCTCCACCGCGACCCCTGCAAGGGGTCCAGTGCTGCTGATCCTGGGTGGCCGGGGGTGCCCCGCCCCCTGCTGGGGGCAGGAGCAGGGATGGGCCCGGCCGGGCTGGTGAGCAGCTTCGGGGTGCCAGCTCTCAGCCCCTCTGCCCTGCTGGCTGGGGGTGTCTTCACCAGCAGAGCGGGCGTGGCCTGGGCTGGGCCCTGAGAATGGCCATCGCTGCTAACTGGGGCGTGCTGCACGGCATCTCTCCGCTGATCCTCCCAGGGTCCGCCGCCTCCTGACCGATTCTTCTTTAAAGTAATGGCAAGGTGTGGAATGAAGTCCACACAAGCCATGGTGTTCATTGCTGTTGGAAACAGCAGAGTCAGCTGGCTCCGGCGAGGGGGAGGGTAGAGGTGGCTCCGGGGAAAGGACAGTGTCTGCCTTCACGGGTGGGTCTCAGACATCTAACGGCTGGTGTCCCCTGGTGGGAGAAGGTGCAGTGGGCAGTTGTGGGCACCTATGGGAGGGGCTTCTCTTGGCCCAGGAGGCTATCGGGGGCAGTGGTGCTGGCCCAGGAGCCCAGCTGAGGTCAGCCTGTGATACCGCCCGGAGTTCCCCCCGCCCGCCCACCGCACTCCTCCACCCCTGGAGACCCGCCCCTTTGCTCACACCAGTGGTGATCCTGACGGTTCTGTCCTCTGAGGGGCCACTCAGCGGGCAGCTGGAGCCAGGCCCTGGGCCCACCTGTCATCCAGGCCCTTCTCAGCCTCCAGGGTGCGGGGTTGGGGGACATCCGAAGCTTTGCCTGGAGGGGCCCCAGGTGGGTCCCTCCAGGGTTCGGGGAAGCAGCCACTGCTGCCCAGGGGTCAGGACGTGCAGACAGAGGCGGGGAGAGCGGGCACTCTTGGGGATCTACCTGGGGGATTCGGGGTCTAGTCATCCAGCGTGTGTGATCCCACTCTCACCCTGAACTTTCTGAACATTCTATCCTCGAGGGCCTCTCCTTGGAGCTCCCTGCCTGAGCCTGGAGTGACCCCTGGAGACACTGAGATGGAGCCCTGGGAAGTCTTGGGTCTATTGATAAGGGACTCAAAGCACCCAGTTTGGAGCCCGAGGTGGCTCCTAGCCTTGAGAGGTTTGCAGTGACTCTCGATGTCTCCCGCTTTTGATTCCATCGGGTTAGGCAAACACTGAACTTGGTGCGTGTGTTTAATTGTGATTTGACTGGGATTTACTGGGCATCTCCTGTGCACCAGGATGCCTGCAGACACTGAAATGGCATAGTAGTGGGGCGTCTCTGCTTGTGGGGCTGACGGTCCAGACCCTCCACCTGTGAGACGTGGAACTCAGCTGAGGGGACCTGTTCCCAGCAGCCTTGATGCTGGTCACATGGTTAGTGTCAGAGCCACACAGGCCAGGGGCACAGGGCTTCCAGAGTACCGGGCATTTTATCAGTCAAGGTCGTCATCCATCCTCTAGTCATGCATCTGTGTTAGAGCCATTTAATTTATGCTCTAAACCTGACTTCACGCATACCTCCATCTTTAGACTCGTCCCAGGGCCCAAGGGAGAAACTGAATGCTTAAGAAATAAGATCAGCATCTGCGCCTTGAAAATGCCTCTGCAAATGGTTTCTGACGACTTTATCCACAGGAACGCAGGGCCTCAGCTGGTGCAGGCAATGCGCTCTTCTTTAAGGATAAAGGAATTGGAGCCAGCACGCCAGTTTACCAAGCTAACACTGCGAAGTTGAAAGTGTTCGATTGTTTCTAAATAAATTCCAGATTGGGGAAAAGCCATCCGTCTCCACCTTCCCTGAAACTCACTGATAAACTGTAAATCCATTAGGCCAGGCTCTCCTCTGCCATTTAGAACTGGAGAGGCAATATTTATACTGGAAGCCTGATGGTTGGGGAGAGACGTTCCTGAGGACGTGATTCATGTGCGGTGTATCGTCAGAGGACAGCTGTCTTCAAGCTCCGTTTTAATTTCCTTATGATCTTTGTAATATTTATTGTACAAACAGAAGCCTGTGCATATTTATGGGAAATAGCGGAACTTTTCATAAGAGCGGGCGCATAAATCCATGCACTCTGAAAGGATGGAGACAGGCGAGGTCCAGATAGGCAGGGATCTTCGACATAATTTTCAATTAAAATGGAGTTGAGCAGCACAGGATTATGATCATTCCTCATTTTTATACCGGCTCCCAGGCAGGTGGGGAGTTCAACAAGCTCCACCTCATCAGGCTGTTTTCTAAAGGACTCACGAGCCAAGTCCGCTTGGGGAATTGAAGGGAAGCCTGTCTTTCCAGATGCCTTTGTTTCCAGTGACCATTTAACCTGGAAGGTGGCATCACCTTGGGGCTCCTGCAGAGGTTTTTCTTTCGGGAGATGATGGCCAGACTCTTCTAAGAGAGTAAAGGGGGAACCGCAGAGAGTAACTGAGTGAATACTGTCCCGAGGGATGACGCAGGAGGCGAGGGTGAGCCCCGGCCTGACCGGGTGAGGGCTGACTGCCCCCCTGCAAGAGAACGGCCTGGGGGAAATGATTCTGCCTTTTCCAAAGCTTTCCCCTGCAGTGCTGCCCAGGTGTGAACCAGAGGAGGTGCGGCTTTGTGAACCTGAGGGCTCACTCTGAGCAGGGCTGTGAATTTGCTCGTGCTGGTGATGAGGGTCTCATCCCTCAGCGACGGAAAGGCTGTGGGAGAAGAGACTCATCGCCTGAGACTCAGGTGTCTCTGTTGTGAGGTGGAGGAGATGCCGCCCCTTCAGGGAGTCGGGAGGGTGAATAGCCATCCGCAAAGTGTACTGTGTTAGTGGCCGGTTCCACCTCCCATGACCTCCCTGCTATGTCTGAGCCTCGGAGGACGTGAGCTGGGCAGCATGCTGCCTGCCGTGTTCCAGGGCAGGCAGAGCAGTGGGGCTGAGTGGTGTGGACTGAAGCAGGTGCTGTCACCCCAAGAGCCCAGGGGTCCCCAGTGTGTAGGGGCGCTTGTGTGGGGAGAAGGTCTGTGTCACCGAGGGGCCGGGCTGTGGGCGGGGGGGGGGAGCAAGGGCCTGGCCCTGCCCCAGCGTGGGGTCCCCACATTCACACCATACACCCTGGCGTGATGGTGTGAGGAGGTGAGAGTTCATGTGGGTGGAGCCCTGGAGAGGACAGCGGCCCAGAAAACAGGCTCAGCCCTTGAGATGCTGAAGGACAGGGAAGCCTGGCATGCTGCAGTCCACGGGGCCACAGTCGGACGTGGCTGAGCAGCCAAACGATGTAGGTCACCCAGGCTGGGGCCAGAATAGACTCAGATGCCCCGTGGTTTCCGCAACTGCCCCCTGGAGTGGGGGTCCAGCCTCCTGGGCCGGGTGTCAGCACGTGGGCTCTGCTGGCTGCTGTCAGCGCTGCGGGTGGCGTTTCTAGGTCTCCCTTCAGCATCCCTCAGCCCCTGAACCCCAACAGGCAGGAGGAGGCTGCGGGGTCCTGGGAGGCCCAGGTGGCCTTTGGAGGGCCCGCCTCCTGGCAGTGGCCCAGGTTGGGAACACGGTGGGCACTTAGTGAGGTTGCCGGTGGGTCTCTGAGTGCTGTGGGTGGCAAGGCCCTCAGGCGCCCCCGCCTCCACCAGTGCAGGGCCGTCCCCATGGGCGTGAGCTGACGGCCTGGTGACCAGGACCAGGCGGAGCTGCAGAGCAGAGGCTTCAGGGAGCAACAGAAGCGCCTTGGGAGACAAAGCCAGTGAGGCGTCGGGAGACCCGGGGTTTGCCTCTCTGAGGGCGGAGTGTGGAGCATCCTTGGGGTGCGGGGTGGGGGTTATCCCGGGGCAGGAGCAGCCCCTCTGCCCTAGCTTGCTCAGCTCTCAGTGATCAAGCCCCTGCCAGCACGGGGTAAATGCAGGGGGCTGTAACCACAGAGATGCTTCCTGCCCAGGGATTTCCACCAGGCGGCAGAACAGGCTGAGCATCCTGCCTGGCTCTTCCCAGGACCAGCCATCAGCTCCCACTGCAGCCTGTCACCCCCACACGGCTTGCGGAGGTCTACACGCACACAGCGCTAAGGGCTAAGCGTCGTTCTTAGGATCCGGAAGGTCATCCAAGGCCAGAGCCCAGAGGAAAAAGGAATCCCCGGTGCCCGAGCCATTCAACCACAGATCGAGGGGGACGGAACATGGGCGGGGGCCCCTCATTGGGAAGAAGGGATCCTGTGAGGGTCACTGACTTGGAGGCGGCCCGAGCGGGTGCCTATTCCATCACGCGTCGCTTGTGGTCCCCTTAACTCTCTCTCCGTGCTTTTCTCAGACAGAGGCAGACAGAGCGAGACTGTGGGCTGCTCCCAGCACAACTCCGCTGGCAGGACTTAAGAAATTTTATATATATATATATATACACACAAAAAAAAACACCTAAAGCACGCGGCCCCCAATCCTTCCTGGGTGCGAGGTGAGTGGCATCAGCGGCACGGCGGGGGCCGAGCAGGACGGCCTCTCATCACCAGCGTCCGCCAGGCCCTCGGCCACTGACACAGTCCTGCAAGGCTGGGGCTGGTCCCTGGCATATGGACGCGTCCCTGGAGCCTCGTCAGACAGGCCCCGGGTGGACGGGGAAGGCGGCCGGGAGCTGATGGTTTCCGGGAGGCACAGGTGGTGGGGGGCTCCGGGGGTGCCCCCGGGACCAGTGGTCTGTCCAGGCCGAGAGAACGAGATCTGGCAGCTCCCACAGCAGCAGCCACAGTGTGCCCTCCTCCTGCCAGGAAGGTCTTCCCAGGCAGTCTGTGCCGGGGAGGGTGAGTGGGGGCGTCTGCAGCCTGCGGGTTTGCCCAGAGACCACCCTGGGCTCCCCCATCCCCCCACCGCTATGTACGGGGGGCTTGTGGAAATGCAGAGCCGGCAATAATGCCCTTCCGGGTCATCCCAGGGAAAGCAGAAGGCCTGCCCAACTTCATCCTGGGGCCATGAGCGCGTACTTGCCTCCTGACCCTGCAGCTGGCCCAGCTGCCACCACGTTCTCTGGGGGACGTTTCCTGCCAGGCATCCTTGCACGGCAGCTGCACGTGGTTGGGGAGCACAGCTCTGCGGTCTGAACACTTCCCGGGGGCCACAGTCTCACCTTGGGCTGCTCCCACTTTCCACGTGGGCTCAGGAGAAGTGGGTCCCCCGCTTCCTCCCCCAGGTCATGCAGCCTGGGTCAGAAATGCAACCGGGCTCTGGGCTTCTTGGGGTGGAGTCCTGTCAACACAGCCCCCTGGAGACGGCGCCCCGGGGACCCTCATGGGAAGCCCGCTGCTTGGGCTCCAAGTGGTCAAGAAACGATGCTAAAAAACTTGGAAGCTTCCCCCACAGCCCACGGCTGGAGCTGAGGAGAAAGAGCAACAAATCACTCGAGTCTTCAAATATTGCAATGCGATGAGTGAGACTCCCCTCATGTCAGGAAAGTTGAATAAAAAGAATATCAAAGTCTGACTCTAAGGAAAGAAAAAAAAACCGAATATCAAAGTTTGACTCTAAAGAAAGAAAAAAAACCCACTTTGGAATAAGTGAAATAAAGTGATACTTTTAATAAATAGCGTGCCCGGCTCACAGTTATTTCTGAGTGAAGGAACGGTGAGGATGGTCTATGGCAGCACTCCCCTTGTCTGAAGCAGGAGGGCTTATCTGTTGAGGAAATAAGCCGCCATGTTCAGAGGTAATTAACTCAGTAATTAGGGACAGAAATCACCTGCTTCTAGCAATCAAGGATGCCTGTGCCTTAAGAGCCAGTTTTGCGTTCTTCCAGAAATGTGTACCCCCAAAATGGAAAGATACGAGGGCAATTTCCTTTATGGTTACAACCAGGAGATACCTTTAAACTCTGGCAATCATCTGTAAAGCATAATGCTCTTTCCGCCTGACTGGTTTATCGGACTTCCTCTGATAGGAAAAAGAAAAATTGGTTACAAGGGAATTTGCGTTGATTTCTTTTTGAAACTACTGACTGGCATCGTTACTGAACCTCATGCATCCTGGTGGGGAAGGAGGAACTTCGTCAGAGAAAGGGGACGGTGAGGGTGGAGCCTGTGAGGGGAGAGCTCACAGGATGGATAGCCTGTCCATCCCCCCATCAGCCCACCTGGTTCTCTGCACTTAGTACCTGCGAATACACATTTGTCTGGGGAGGTCTTACAGACACTGTCCCGGAGCCAAGTGCCAAACTCATGTGTCTACTGGCTCCTGATGAAATCCGCTGAGTAAGCCATTCTCAGGCTGCATCGCATCCTCGCCTTGACACACCAAATAGGGGGCGGCCACCAGACGGGTCCTTGTGTGCAGGTGATGGCAAGCCTTGTGCAGCCAACGTGTATTAAGCAGCCCTGAAAACCCAACAGAAGCTCAGAGAAGAACGAGGACGCGTCCCCCTAGCCTCAACCTCTTCTGTCCACCTGGGTGATAGACCGATTTGCTTTCACATCAAAGATGTGCCAAGGTCTGCAAAATACCGAGAAGGGCTGGGTGGTGAATTCTTTGCATAATGTGCTTTTTGACAGTAGGCTTTTTTTAATGAGGTAAAGTCTACAATGCTTTGCAAGTTGGATTAAAACATTGAGCCACCGCTGGTATCTGCAAGGCATTATTTGATTAGCATGATGAGGCATGGAACAGCTCACAGCTGCCAGCACGACCATTCCTGGGGAAACAGTTACATGGCGCCTGGGGGTGTGGGCGGCTGCTCAGCGCCACGACCGTTTCTAGGTCACGAGGAAGAGTGTGACATCGATTCTCTGCTCTCCCACTTCATAATGCCAAACAGCAATAAAAGAAGTTTAAGAAGCATTTTCAAACATGCCTTTTTAAAGAGGAAATGCCACTTTTATATTATAATATATATTTGCTTCTGTTTGATCAATATAGTGGAAGACCTAGTAACTAGGCTTAGAACCATTTGGAGAAAAATTGAGATTATTTTCCCATGGTATGCTTTGTTCCATTACATTTTTGAGGCTGAGACCATTTTACTGTCCTCTGTTTTCCATGCTTCAGGGAGAAAAAGAAAATCAAAGTTATGCCCAAACACTCGGTGCTACCCTTTCTTATTCTCCAGCAGTGTTTATGCAGACAGCCTGTGTTCTGGTGGCGGCGTGGGCTGGGCTCCTACTCTGCTTGTGTGGCGGCCTGGCTCTGGGGCTGTGGGCATATCACACTCTTGCCTGTAGGTCACCTTCTCTCTTATCACGTCGGAGTAATGAAGTGTTGCCTTGTAGAATGGTCTTGAGAATTAAGGGTTAATATATGAGAAACACACACGCAGAAAGCCACACTTCAGAGAAGGGCAGGGAGTATTCGCTGCTATTATCCACTGCGGCAGCAAGTCCTTACTGAAGACCCACTGGGCTGGGCATTGATCTAGGCTTGAGGGATGTCGTATTCAACCAGACAGCATGGTAGCTGCTTGCATGGACCAAACATCCAAGCAAGGCTAAAAAAAGAGTCAGGGAAGATAAACAAGCTCTTTCAGATGGTGACCAGTGCTCCCAGGGAAAGGCGAGAGACGGATGTAATGGACAGTGATGGGCAGGGGGTACCCACAGATGGGTGTGAAGGGAACCTCATGAAGTGGGGACGTTTGAGCCAAGACCTCAGCGATGAGAGGGGAGGATGCAGGGGGCATGTGAGTGAGGGGCGCTCCAACAGAGGGACGCACAGAAGCAGAGGGGCAGGGCTGCGGACAGGTCTGACTGGCTCTAGGAAAGGAGAGAAGGCTGGCGGAGGCCAGGCGTCAGGCCTGGGGGTGCACAGGATGCGGTGCGGCCGCAGAAGCAGGCAGAGGTCAGGTGCGTGGGGCGTGGAGTTCAGTCCAGGTGGTGGGGAGGGTGTGGGGCTCCGACTCGTCTCCTGCTCAATTTCGTGCCGTCATTTTACGGCTCATGCCCTTTCAGTCCCCGTTGTCCCAGGAAACTGGAACATGAGGGGACCAGACAAGGCAGCGGGGAGTAGGCTGGTTTGGTTTGGGAGGTGGGTCCAGTGGAGGAGAGGAGAAGAGGGGTTTGGGGTTTGTCACTGGGTGGGCAGAACCCATGTGAGCTGTTGGGGTGGAGCTGGTACTGAGGAGGGAGCCCAGAGTGGCCCCCTGCTCAGCGTTTGCAGGCTTCCTGAAGTCGGGGAGAGTCTGCTGCTCTCGGGGCTTTCCTTTCCCTCGGCTTCATCAGGATGTATGTAGCATCCGCAGAGAGATGGTGCCAAGCTGTCTTGGGTTGAGCTCAGAAGAAAAGAGGCACTGAGCTTCTTTTTTCTGAGCTTCGTGTTTCTGGAGCTGAGAAAGGGAGGGGGCTGGAGCCGGAGCTGTGGCAGGAGGAGGGTGCGAGACGTGCTATGCTCTTGGTCTGCAGCAGGGGCATCCCAGCCCGCTGGTGAGTCCCAGCCCGCTGGTGAGTCCCAGCCGGCTGGTGTGCTGGCGGTGGTCTGGGAAGAGGGCAGGTTTGATGATGCTGGAGAGTTGCTATAGTGATGTCCTTGAGTAGGAGAGAGGGGCAGGACCTCATGCAGGGGAGAAGGGGTTGAGCTTTGTATCTGGAGGGAAGGTAAAGTCCATGGTCACATGCTCAGATGGATAGGTGGCTGTGATGGGAGACGATGCAGTTCCGTTCTGATTATTTCTACTTGGTGAGACGGGAAGTGAGGTTAGCTGGGGGCACATGTGACAAAGGAGGTGTTGGATGTTTTAAGAGGCAGGAGCGGTTTTGGAGGCAGCGTATAGGAGGGGAGGATAATACAGTATGAATAAATATTGAGGCTTTCTGGGCAGCCCCCTGGAGTTTGCAGGTCCAGTTAGCATGGGTGTGTGTTTTTTCCAGTCACACAGGCAGTTGACGTGGAATAGGTGGAGAACTGAATTTAACCTGGGTTGTAACTTAGTGCAGCAGAGACAGGCAGAGATGAGAGAGCCGGGAATATGCAAGGAGTGATGGTCAAGATTAGCCAGGAAGTGCAGCCCCTGTAAAGGGAAATGGGTGAGAGGTGGTGAGGCTGCAGCAAAGTCAGCGGCTGAAGACCCTGCTGCCTGAGCGGCCCTCGGACCCTGGGTAATGCGGACAGCTGAGGCCACTGGGCAGAGACGCCTCAACCTGAAGTTACGGTGGCTGTGATGGTCAGCAGCGACAAGCTGTGGGAGGGGACTGTGAGCGTGAGCGTGCGGGCAGACAGTGAGGAGGACGAGATCTCTGGAAAGGAGGTCCAGCAGACACGGGAGGTTAAGAATCCAGTGGGAATATTGAAAAAGATATGACCTCAGTCCACACTGGCAGGAATATCACAGAACCCAGGGCCCCTGCAGGGCAGAAACAGGCTCACGTGCACTGGAAACGGAGACCCAGCGTGGTCCTGGGGTTGCTGCTTCAACAGTCCACTTTCCCGCTCATCCCAGCTCTTTACTCCCAACAGTCCTGCATAATTTTCCCCGGCCCCACCACATGCCTGCCCATCCCTCTGTGAACACAGCCAGCCCAGGACTGTCTTCTTCCTTCGAGTGACATCACTGCCATGAGCCCTGGGGCGGTTTAGGACGTCAGACCCTAGGGGAGGCTGAGGACAAGCCCTCTGGTCCTTGCCCTGGAATCAGCTCCCGTCCAGCTTCAGCCAAGTCTCCCCAGGGCTCGCTTCTGCTTCACCAAGGGCCTTCAGTGGCTTTCTATCTCGTGGCAGCCCTGCACATCAGAGCTTACTTATCTCTTAATCACGGGGCGTCGCAGTGTGTTCTCAAGCAGCACTGAGCGCATTATCCCTGGAATACATCCCACTGTCCATCATCCGTAGCCCTTTTCACTCCTTAACACCCCATTGCCGTGCTGAGGACGCTGAAGCCTGGAGAGATCTCCAGTGCCTTCACTTGGACAACATGGGCAGCCAGTGTCTGGCTTTAGACTGCGCGCCAGCCTCCCATACTCACCCCCTAACCCTCACCCTCCTTGTGTGTGCTGTGTACTCAGCGGCTCAGTCGTGTCCGACTCTTTGTGACCACATGAACTGTAACCCGCCAGGCGCCTCTGTGCATGGGATTTTCCAGCAAGAATGCTGGAGTGGGCTGCCATTCCCACTCCAGGGGATCTTCCCGCCCAGGGACTGAACTCAGGTCTCTTGTCTCTCCTGCACTGTCAGGCAGACTCTTCCACCAGGGCACCACCTGGAGGCCTGACCCCTCCTCATCAGGCGGCAGATTGAACGTCCAGTTACTTAACTGATGATAAGCATGACTCCTGCTGCCCCAGCAGCATTTTCCTATGACTTTCCCATGATGATTCAGAGTTTCTGTGAGCAGCATCACGACTGTCCATATTTCACACTCGAAGTGAAAAAATACAAGGGTATAATTTTTGCTAATGGGTTATTACATTCCACTTACACATCTTTTTCTAATTATTTTATTCATAAAATAATATTATTTTGACTAAATGGCAGGCAGTTCTTTTCTGCGGAGGCTTGGGCAGTGTGCAGAGCCATCTGGGCAACTGACTTAGTTGGCGCCACAGTTCTGAGGTGGATGGGGGCTGGAATACCAGGCAGTTGTCAAGTTACTTCTGAGTTCCAGTGAGCTTTGCAGAGGAGGGTTTCTAGAAAGAGAGGGGGAGACTTTTTGGAGGCTGGTTTATTAAGGAAGCAGGCTGGCCACTCAGTGACTGTGCTTGGGCGCACTGAACAGTTAGGATGGGAGGAAATAGGAGGGGAAGGCTGTGGATGGGCGCCCCTTCAAAATTCGGAATTAAGGCCTTAAGGAGCTAAGAGTCTGAGTTTACCTACAGAGACAGCAGTGCTAACGGGAAAGACCCCAGCTTTTGAGTTGGATAAACTTAAGTTTTACACTTAGCAGGTAGAAAGTGGAGCAGAATCATAATGCTTTGTGTAAGCAGCATTTGGAAGCACAGGGATCAGCTTCTAAAAGACACAGCCCTCGGACTTCCCTGGCAGGCCAGCGGTTAAGACTCTGTGCTTCCAATCCCATGGGCACGGGTTTGATCCCTGGTCAGGGAACTAAAATCCTTTATGCTGCATGGTACTGCCGAAAAAATTAAGGTAAATAAATAAAGGTGATGGACTTTGGCAGCAAGGATGAAGGGTATTAGGATCTATCGTTCAGTCGTGTCTAACCCTTTGGGACCCCATGGACTGTAGCCTACCAGGCTCCTCTGTCCGTGGGATTTTCCAGGCAAGCGTACTGGAGTGGGTTGCCATTTCCTTCTCCGAAATAAATAA
This sequence comes from Procapra przewalskii, assembly GCA_006410515.1. Classification (NCBI taxonomy): domain Eukaryota; kingdom Metazoa; phylum Chordata; class Mammalia; order Artiodactyla; family Bovidae; genus Procapra; species Procapra przewalskii. Next base: position 197,146 of record SJYF01000688.1, read on the forward strand.
AAGACCCATCCTAATCCGATGGGGGAAATGTGTTTCAGGACCACGGACAGCAGACACTGCCTTTGGCCCTTCTCACGGTCCCATTCCACTATCCCTTGAAGCCAGTGTACTAAGGGATCCAGGAACAGCAATGTTTCGGGAGCATCATTTGTAGGACGGATGCAAGAATGAGTACATTGTATTAATCAAACATCTGTATCCAGCAAATTGTAACCTGAGAAATGGCTGTGCCTAAAATCTGCCCTTTATGATTGCAAACACCCACAGAAACTGGGTATATTCATTTGTTCACACACTCACTGCCCCAAGAAGTATATCCTGCATATTTATTGTATTAAATCTCCACCCCATGTGCTAAAAACATGGGTGGAACTAAAAGCCCAAGTCTCCGCTCTCCTGTGGCCTGTGTGTTTATTGAGAGAGACTAAGCGTCCTGATGAAGTAACAAATGTGCAGTGGGCACTGCAGCCTGTTTACAGGGACGATGACGCGGGTTAGCAGGTAGGGAGGAAGTGCTGCTGTACGAAGATGCTGCCTCAGTCATGGCCCCAGCAGGTCACAGAAGGCAGCCTCAGATGAAGTCAGGAGACCCTGAAGGCATAGCTCACAGAGCCATATGGAGCACTAAGGAAACCTGGAAAGGACGGCGGAGGCATCCGGTGGGAACAGCATCAGGCATCTGCATCTTTAAGCTCAAGGAGATGAGCGAAGAGTCGTGTCTGCAGAGCCTGCTGAGGCTGTAGCCACGGAAGAAGGTCTGACTAAGGGAGCTGCAGCCACAGTCACTGCTGGAGCCGAGAGAGGAGCAAGGCCAGGGTCACGAAGGCCAGCGATCGCTCTCTTCCCTCCTCCAACACTCATCTGGGTGCTTCCCGCTGCCGAACCCTGCCAGAAACCAGAGGGCTCGGGAGCCTGGAGGACAGAGTCTGGGCCTTCTGGGTTTGAGACGGTGGAGAAGGGACACAGGGGGCAAGCACGGGGCGGCCAGCAAGGGGGTCCAGGAGGGCGAGTCTGGTGAAGCCACGCAGAAGCAGGCCGCTGGCTGATGCAGAGGCTGGGCCGTGTGGCTGTCATGGGAAAAGCACCCAGCAGGAGTGAGCATCATGCAAAGGCCCTGAGGCAGGAGTGTGCGAGGAAGAGCAGGGAGGCCAGGGTGCCAGGGGCAGTGTGAGCAGGACAGCAGGAGAGGCCGACGCAGGGAGTCCAGGTGACCGGGCGGCCGGGCATGTGGGCCCGTGCAAGACATCTGCGTCAGCCTGAGTGCAATGGGGAGGCGCCAGAGGAGGACCCAGTGCGACTTCAAAAGCAGTTTCCCTGACGGTTCCAGGTAGAGCAGGTTAGAGAGGGACAGAGCCAGTTAGAAACTGCGTGTTTATTTGATAAATGCGTGTTGAGCACCTACTAATTCCCACACGTTGCTCTAGTGCCCTGTGGCATAGCAGCAACAAGCCACAAGAAAGCCACACAGTAGCCCCTTTCTTGGTGAAGGTTTGAGTGATGGTCCAGGCGAGAAATCAAAGTGCTTTCCACTAGGTCATCACGGAAAAGACGGTATTAGGGGTTGCATACACTTTTAACACAGAACCATCACAATTTACTAATAGATTGGATGCCGTGATATTCAGAAGAGAGAAGCCTTGAGCAGGACTCTGAGCCTTTTGACCTAAGTGAATGGAAGGATGGAGCTCCCATTTCTGGAGATGGTTATTTTTCAGGAGACGGATGAGGACAAATCAAATATTCATTTGGGGAGCAACCTGGTGGCCTAGTGGTTAAGACTCTGCATGTCACTGCCAAGGGCTTAGGTTCGATTCCAGGTTGGGGAATTAAATCCCATAAGCTGTGCTGCATTGCTTAAACAAATAAATAGTTACTTAAAAACATCTGGGCATGTTTACCTTAAGCTGCCTATTGAGCACACAGGTGGAAGTGTGGAGGGGCCCTGGATTCGCGGGTGTAGTTTGAGAGGGGCAGAGGTGTTAGTACAGAGATGGCCCACAGAGTCGCGGCCCCATCCCTGTGAAGCCACTTGGGGAGGGCTCTGGGTGGGGATGGGAAGAGACCCCGGGACAGGGCCCAGGTCCAGGACACAAGAGTGAGGGGCTGCGGTGCTGGAGAAGGTCCAAGAGAGACCAGCACCTGGGAGCTGAGAGCAGAAGGGAGGAGCGGGGAGGAGGTGACCAAAGGCTAGATGTGAGGGTAGCAGGCTGATGAGTCAGATGGGGGCTGAGGGGTGCCGGTGAATTCGGCAGCACTCACCTGAGACTTTGATAGCAGCAGCGGGGCTGATGGCTCACTGATGCCTCCAATCCTGCATAAAAGAATACCCCCCTGAAGAGCATACTCCTGAGCCCAGGGGCTCTCTGGGCACCTGTGGGCAGTACCCCTGCCACACTGCACTCACGGGGGAGGGTGCGCTGTGCCCGGGTCACATAGGGCTCCGCCTGTGCTGGGCTGGGGCTGCCAGCCCTCCTGGGCGCCGGCAAGGACCTTGCTGGTCTCTGCTTTGCACCCCATGCTGGGGCCCCTTTCAGAGATGCCACCCTGCAGGCCAACCCCCGAGGACCCCAGGGCTACCTGGGAGGGAGACACCCCAAAACCACTGACGTAATAGTGGTGGTAGATTTAAGTGCAGATAATTTACAAGAGTGCCTGGTTGCTCCTCATGGAAGTTACTAGAACTTCAAGACAGACAAGACAGACAAGAAGCTGCGGAATGTTCAGTGTGCCGAGCACTTCTGTCTAAGTCGCATTATCTCCTTTTACTAATTCATCTGCAAATACCTGCACCTCATACTCAGCTGGACACCAAGAGGTGGACGAGTGAGGGTCAGGGAGGGGAGCCGGGGTCCCCAGGCAGGTCGTGAGGCCCGGGGCAGCCCTCCTCCTAGGCTTCTTTCAGGTCTGGCAGACGGTGGGGCAGGCCATTTCCTTCCTCAAGTCCGATCCTTCCCAAGTCTTAAATTCCAGTGCGAAATACATAGCAGCTTTCCTCTTCTGCCCAGTGAACGTGAAGCCATAACGTCGCCCAGGTAAAAGCCAGATGGCAAATGTTTCACCACCAGCCATTTCGTGGCTGATGATGGAGCAGAGCCAGCGGGGTGAGGGTTAGCTCTGAGGGGTGCGGCACTCCGGAAGAGTCGGGAGAGAGCCAGGGTCCAAGCTGCCCGGGGGACAGCCCCTCCCCTAGGGCCGGGTCATCCCTGGACGCAGGGGGGTGGATGCACCGTGGCCGCCGGTGAAGGAGGCTGGACGGAGCGTGGGATGCGGCTCCATAGATGCCGGATACCAGCTTCCCCAGCTGCAGCTGAGTCCTGACCACACGCACGTGAAAGCTCTCCCGAGCTCCACTTTCTGAGCCCCCAGGGCTGGCCGTTGCAGGTGGAGAGGCCTCCTGCTGTCTCTTGCTCTGGAACCGAGAGAGGAACAGGGCCTTGAGGGTGTCCTCATCTGCGCAGACTTCTAGAAGGGCACGCAGGAGCGTGTCCACTGATGAAGAAGGCCGTCTCTAATAGTTTCTGAAAAGTTCCCAGAGTCACCAGGCATAGCTGCCTTTGGAGGTAAATACAGCCCCCGGCTGGTCTAGCTCACCCCAACTTCCAGGGACCAAGGACTGAGCCCCAACTTCCAGGGTAATGCCACGCTGTCTATTTGAAATCGTGGCCCCATGCAGAACTTCATAGGAAGAGTTCCCCCAACTCGCGGGTTTCTGAGGAGGACTGGGCCCCACCTCCCATCTCAGCTGGACACCATCTGACCCCTCGGCAGAGTCGGGGACGGAAGATCCTGCTCCCCTGTGCTGACGGCCAGCATGGAGGCGGGACTCACTGGGGCCCAGGGCCAAGTCCGTGTCCTGCTCTGAAGGCAGCTGTGCTCTGCCTGTCCTGGGTCCGGGTGCTGGCCCTGGGGCCCTGGGTGCCAGTGTTAGCCACACCTCTTTACTTTACTTTTTCCATCTTCCTGGGTTTCCTCCAGTGCTACCTCCTGTTGCTTTGGAAGAGGCCACTCTCCCTCTCCTGGCTTCTCCTGCAGAAACCCCCCAAAACCGAGGTCCGGGGCACAGCGGGGAGTGAGACAGAGCAGGAGGTGAAATGCCAGGCCTTCACGGGTCCTTGAACCGCCCAGATCAGTGAACTGCTCCACCCCTGCCTGGTGAGGCTGGGATGAGAGCATGAGAGAACCTGGCGTCAGCCTTCACCCCCCCAAGACCCACCTTGAACCTCTCAGATCCCAGATCAACTCTCAAGTGCTCAGCGGGGATACAGAGTGCTTTGCAGTTCTTTCCCATAATCCAGCCTGTTTCTATCTTCTTCCCCCTGATATCTACTCTAAAAGTACAATCAAAGCCCAAATGTTGCATATCATAAAGAGACGAGCCACCCTCCACCACTGGGCCCGGTGTAGGGGGGCTGCCGGGGACCCGCAGTCCCTGATCCATACTAGACCGGCGTTTACTGTTGCCATGACGACTCTCCAAGTGATGGAACTCTGCCGCAGCTCAAAATGAAGTCACTGTGCCCAGATCTCAAGGCGGAGGGCTCCAACTCAGGGCCTGCAGTACTTTCTCCTAAGAAGCTGTCGCCTATTATTTGGGAAGTTAAACCAACGATCAGCGAATTGGTTAAAAGACACCCATCTGAGGACCCAGCAGCCTCCGGATGGGAAGCCCTGGGCACATGTAAGGCGGCCCCACAGGTGTCCGACATGTGCCAGGAATATGCTGGGACCGTGTGGAGAACAAGGTCACCTCACAAATCCCACTGTAAACGCTCCCCGTGACTGCCAGTGGGCAGTCTGCCCCTGCGTCCTCCCCGCCTTCTCTGGCGCCCCCTCCCCTGGGAGCCAGGCTGGGAGTCCGGCTGTGTGGGGAGCGGGCGGCAGCCCCACGCCGGCGCTGAGGAGCGTCTGCTTTGACTGTGGATGCACCGCCCCCAGGCTCCAGGGCTGAGTCTGCCTCCGCTGATGTCTTCCTTTCCCGGGTCCCATATGCGCTTCCTGACTGCCTCTTCCCATCCCCTGGGCACCAGCGGCCCAGCGCTCCAAGCACTGGTCCCCTAAAACCCCCATCCCTTTAGAGACTGTCCAGAGGCCTCTCCCCTTTTCTGAGAGTCCACCCCGAGAGTTCACAGCCACCTGCCTCAGGCAGCACACAGCAGCCGGGCAACCTGGGAAACGAGCCTGGGAGGTGCCAGCTGAGAGAAGCAGGTGGGGGCGCCCCTGATCCGGGCGAGGGTAGGGTTGGATGCCGCTGAGTCCCCTCTGCCTGCCCCTGTGGCCA
>SJYF01000688.1:245354-302763 GCA_006410515.1 Procapra przewalskii
GCGGGAGCTTGCGTGACCCCACGTTTCTCACGAGTGATGCTCACACAAGCATCAGGATGGAAATCAGCTGTCACTGCCGTTGGGACTTCCCACCCCAGAACCTGCAGAGCCCGCTGCTGACGCCTGACTGTGCTGGTTCGGAAGACCCTGCCTCTCCTGAGCCCACCACAGAGCCACCTGTGGTGAACCAGCCCCCCAACCCAGGCCCAGGGCACAGCCAGGCCCTGAAATGGCCCTCCTGCTGCGGTCACACTTGACCAGAGCCAGACGCCACTCACCCGGGCTCTTTCCGCAGCAGCAGGCCCATGGGCAGCGCTCCCGAGACCCGGTACTGGGGGCCAGGAGGGTTATCACCCGGGGGCCATCAGCATTTCTGAGCAAGGGCCATGCCAGGCCCCGTGCAGCCATGGGAGAGACAGAAGGGGCGCTGGCAGCGAGCGCCCGGTGCGGAGAGCAGCCACCATGGACCAGACGCGTCTGCTCCCCTGAGCGGGGGCGGGGGGAGGAATGATGGAGGCTGGGGACGGGGCTGGAGGCGGGGAGACACCGCCGAGGGGAGAGCTCGACTCCGGGCTTGTTCCCGCAAACGTGGCTGGCGCGGGCACCAGACCTGCTCTCGGTAACGCACAGCCTCCACCTGCTCGGCTGCCTCCAGGATCACACAGAACTGTCCATGCAGGGGACTGGCTGGCAGGACCTGTGGGTCAGAGCCCCACCCTGGCTGAGCGGGAGGTGGGAGGGCCGAGCATGCTCAGGGGCGGGAGGGGGTCGAGTTTCAGAAGTTTCACCTGGTGGCGAAATTCATCATTTGTTTGAAAACCCCATTTTTATTATATTCATAATTCATGTGCTGTTTCTGGGCACCCAACCTGCTTCCCAGATGAGCAAATGTTTTGCGAGCAGTCTCCATCTGAGCTGGGCTCTGCGTGGCCCCCGGGGAGTTATTCCTCACAAGGTGGGACAGCTGGGGCCAAGCAGTCGGCATGCTCCTGGCCTCCGAGAGGAATCCTCAGAGAGGAGGGGCCGGCTGTGGGGTCTCCAGCTCAGGCCTCCTGCCCCCAGCAGGGTGAAGAGGGCCCTCAGATCCCGAGTGGGACTGACCCTGAGTACCGACCCCTCACTTGGCAAAGAGACCTCAGCTCTTCATCCCAGTAGTCTTCTGGCTCCAAGGCTGGCAAGCTTGCCTTCCTGCCACCCTCAGGAGGCCCCACCACACCCCAAGTCTCTTTATACTGGAGCTGTGCCTGCCCGAGTGTGTGTGTCTGGAGTGTGCATGCGTGATGTGGGTGATCTGAGTGTGTGAATGTGAGAGCACACATGTGCGCCGTGTATTTGTGTGTTTGTGTGTTGTGTGTGCGTGTGTTGTGTGTGCATGTGTGTGTGTGTGTGTGTGTCTCCCCACCAGAAGGGAAGTTCTAAGATGGACAACAGGACTTCCATTAAGTCATCGGCAGTCTTGCTCAGCACGACTCTGCAGATAGAAGGCATTCATTATTTAAAATATAATGCCTTCTGCAGAAAGAGTCTCGATTACTTTCACGATGTCTGGATTTATGTTTAGAAAACATGAAAATTGTTGGTTGCCAAGGAAACTACTTTTTGAAAATCATCAATAAAAGCTAATAACCAAAGATGATAGCCTTTGTTTGGATGGAAAATTACCCCCTTCCTCAAACTGGGGGAAACACACACACATATGTATATGCATACACAAGTATACACACACACACTGATACACCACAGACAGGGTTGCATACGTGTACAAAGTTACCAATGAAATCTCCTGTCTTTTTTCAAACTGTATTAAAATATGCTGTAAGCCAGGAGGTATTAAAGAAAACGGCAGAGAATAGGAGTGAGGGCTCTGGCCCTGAATCGCTCCACGAGTGAAAAGTGTGAGTAGCTCAGTTGTGTCCGACTCTTTGTGACCCCATGGACTGCAGCCTACATGGCTTCTCTGTCTATGGGATCCTCCAGGGAAGAATACTAGAGTGGGTTGCTATGTCTTTCTCCAGTGGATCTTCCTGACCCAGGAATTGAGCCCAGGTCTCTGGAATTGCAGGTGGATTCTTTACCATCTGAGCCCCTAGAAAAGCTCTACACGCTGCCTCTTTGCCATTTGAGCCCCTGGACTTCACATAACTGGGCAGACACAGCACAATCCAACTAAAAATGCAGCTCACTGCAAACACCAGCAGGATTTTTTGTGTGTGAATTAACTATTTGATTCTAAAGTTGACATGGTAATGCAACCCCACTCCAGTACCCTTGCCTGGAAAATCCCATGGATGGAGGAGCCTGGTGGGCTGCAGTCCATGGGGTCACTAAGTCGGACACGACTGAGCGACTTTACTTTCAACTTTCACTTTCATGCATTGGAGAAGGAAATGGCAACCCACTCCAGTGTCCTTGCCTGGAGAATCCCAAGGACAGGGGAGCCTGGTGGGCTGACGTCTATGGGGTCGCACAGAGTCGGACACGACTGAAGCGACTTAGCAATAAAAATGAAGAAAGTAAATACGGTTTAAAGATCTGAGGTATTTACATTGCCGAATGCTGTGTGTGGTCTGAGTCTTTGAGATCCCACGGGCTGCAGCCCACCAGGCTTCTCTGTCCATAGACTTTTCCAGGCAAGAATACCGGAGTGTGGTGACATTTCCTTCTCCAGGGGAAACTCCTGACCCAGGGATCAAGCCCATGTCTCTTGCATTGGCAGGTAGGTTCTTTACCAGTAGAGTCACCTGGATATTAAGCCCTATCACAAAGCAAGAGTTAGGAAGACTGTGTGGTGTAGACACGTGGTCAGACATTTCTGTAGACGGAAATGCTGACAGGGCCCAGATACAGACGTCAGCTTACTTATTCAGTTGATTTATAGCAAAGGTGAAACTGCAGAGGAGACAGAAAAAGGGCTGGTCATTTTCAATAGTAACGATGGATCCAAGAATATCTCCGATACTGACCCCTACTTCATACTGTCCACAGAAAAACAATCATAGGCCCTAGGTAAACCTGAAATTTAACTGTGAGAGATGAGACAGTAAAGCTTTTGGAAGATAACATTGGGAAAATCTTCAAGGGTATAGAGTAGGCTAAGATTTCCTAAAATGAAACAACAGACATTTCCTCTCAAGGAGAAACCTGATAAATTTAGACTACCCCGAAATAAAACTTTTCACTGTCAAAAAACTCCACTAAGAAAATGGAAAATCTTGTAATTAGCCTCCAATTAAAAGAAATTAATTTAGAAAAAAGCAAAGTGGAAAATCAGGCTGTAGTGTAGTGGGAGATAGTTACATTCATATGATATGAAAAGTACCTCAGGGTTACAAAAAAGCAACAGCTCTGACAAGTCAGGAAGAAAAATGTGGGTCAAGCAATTAAAAAATGGGCCAGGTACATTACAGAATCTGATTATCCAAATTGACACTGATAAAACAAAACTGGCAATGAGCGTGAAGTGTTCAAAGCTAATACTCATCAGGAGATGCAAATTAGAAGCACACTGGGACAGCAAGCGCCCCGGGAGGAGGGCTGCTGGCCAAGAGTCGGGGGTCTCGGAGCCTCTGGGGGTCTCATCAAGTCCCGGCTGCCGTCACAGCTTTGCAGAGCAGTCTGGTGTTGCCTACGCTGGGGCACCCTGCTAGTCTCCTCCTAGGTATTCAGGGGACAGAGATGTGTGTGTTTGCTCCCACAAGACATGTGTGGTCACACAGTGCCCCCCACACACCCTCAGACTGGGAACACCTCAAATGCCCACTGGCAGAAGGGCTGGAAAACTGTGCCACAGACAGGCAACGGGAGGCCCAGCATCTACAGGGGCGACAAGTGCCCTCCCAGCCTGGCGTCCGCCTGCAGTGCAGGAGACTGGGCTTGACCCCCAGGCGGGAAGATCCCCTGGAGGAGGGCAGTATTCTTGCCTGGAGAACCCCATGGACGGAGGAGCCTAGCGGGCTGCAGTCCGTGGGGCTGCAAAGAGCAGCCCTCAAACGAGCGACTCACTCTCTCACTTTCACCCCCACTTTGATGGACAGACCCGCACACATAGGGTCCAATGAAGGAAGCCGGATTTAAAGCAGACAGACTGTGAGTGGCGGTCACACAGTCCCCGACACTCACCCAGCAGCAGGTGGGGGCTCACTGCCCCTCCCGCTGAGTCCCCGTGAACTGCTGACTGCTTCCTCCAAAGCGGAATCAACAGCGGTGACTTCTGGGGCCAGCCCGCAGGCCCCAGCTTCCGCCTTCCCCTTTGGAGCCCTGCCCTCAGTTCCCCGCTGCTGCCTAACAAACCCCAGAGAACTTAGCAGGTAAAACAGCAGCCACTGCACACACTCAGGAATCAGGGGGTCAGGATTCAAGACAAGCAGAGCGGCAACGGCTTGTCACCCCTGGAAGGTATCAGAGGCTGCTGTGGGTTGAATGGTGGAGGCCGGAGCAGCTGGTGCGGGCGACCAGTTATGACACAGCTTCTCTGCCCACGTGCCTGGGCTGAGACGATCGGAAGCTGGGCTCAGTGGGGCCTGGCATGAGAGAACCTGGGCATGACCTGCCAGCACGGCTCTCTGAGGTGGTCAGCCTTGCTGTAGCAGCGATAGAGAGAGGGATGACCTGTGATCCCTTTTGCATAAAACCAGACATCGTGTAAAATGAATTGTGATGACTTGGATGGTGGTCACCAGGGACGAGGGGATGACTGGAGTGAGCAGAACGGTGTGACCAGGTCTTCCGGACTTGGGCAAGGTTTCATCTTGTGATCTGGATGCTCTAAGTGTAACCTGCTTCTGAAAAGTCCTCGCGCCTCATGCCTGAGCTCCTGCGTCCCTCTAGCGCGTGCTGTACTGTCAGAAACTTCCCAGCAACAAGTGCTGCTGCTTAACTAGCACTTGCTGTGCACTGGAATCTGCGTTAGTGCTTCTCCGCATCACCACGTTTCTTCTTACGTGATCCCATCAGAGACCGAGACTGCAGGCAGCAGGGTCTGGCCCGAGCTTTCTCCGATCTTAGCGCCACTGAGTTCCTGGTCAGCTCTGTTGATCCTGAGCCCTGACCCTTAAGCACGACTTACACTGTCTTGAGGCTTCCCAAATGGTAAAGAGCCTGCCTGTCAGTGCAGAAGATGGGAGAGATGCAGGCTTGATCCTCAGGCTGGGAAGATCTCCTGCAGCAGGAGATGGAAGCCCACCCCAGTCTTCTCGCCCAGAGAATCTCATGGACAGAGGAGCCTGGCGGGTTACAGTCCACGGGGCTGCAAAGAGTTGGACACGACTGAAGTGACTTAGCACGCACGCACACATTGTTTTTAAAATAAGTCAGTGCTCTAAGTTGCTAAAATTGCTCTAAGTCATTACATAAGGAAATTTAAAAAATCTAATAAAATGGAAAATGTATACCATCAGGTCTCAGCCTCATCAGAAATCAAAGAAATGTAAATTCAAACCACGAGGAAATGCTTTTCTTATCAAATTGGCAATAATTGCGAACATGATATTGTTTGTATTTGGAAGGTTTATGGGGAAATTCTTACACCTTGCTGGCAGGTATGTAAATTGTTTCAAATGTCTTGTGAATATTTGACAAATGGGTATTACATATTTAAATGTCCATAGCCTTTAACCCAACAATTCCAATTCTACTGATCTCTCCTAAGAATAATAGGCCAACCGCACAAAATAGAGGCTGCACGATCATTCATCATGAGGCGATACAGTAAACGCAGGAAAGAAAAAAAAGAAATGGAGACGTGAAAGAAAGACAGAGAAATACAGAAACGCAAAACCCTGAAGCCTCCTGTGGATGGGAAACTCGAGCCGTCTGTATAAAGCTGGGGTTCAGGGGTGCAGCCTGTTTCCTTCACGAGGGTTCCCTCTGGCCCAGATGCAGCCCCACTGAAGGGAAAGGTCTCAGCAGGCCTGCAGGGAGCAGAGCTGGCTCTGAAGTGGGCCGGGGGGACCCCGCTGGCGCTGTCCCCAGCCCTGCCGCCCCCGCGCTGTGCACCTGGCCTGCAGCCGCTCCGCCCCCCCAGGCCCCTCCCCTCAGACCCCGGCCTCCAGGTCACCAGTCCTCCCGGAGGCCGCTCCAGCTCAGCTGGGCCCCCGGGCTCGTGTCGCTTCCAAAGGGGAGTCTGGCTTCCATGGCTCTTTCCCTCCCTGCTCACACTTTGTACAAGTGTGCACCACCACACAGCTGTGTGCACACTCACACACCTTCCCCACACACCTGCACATACTCGACACCCACACCCGTCACACACACACACCTCCACACGCACACACCCCACACTGGCACAGCCGCACACGCCCCTGACCCAGGCTCCCTGCGGCCCCCTGCTCGGGGCCTGTGCAGGCGGCACCATCCCCTCGTAGCTTATTTCCAAGGATGCGTTACTTAGCCTCTGTCTCTGCTGACTGCGCTGCACACTCAGGTTTGTTTTGGAGCAAACGCACTTCTGAAGTCATCAGAGCACCAGGCGCCCGTGAGATCCTCAGAGACGAGATGCTTGCAGACGTGTGCGTGAAGGGCTAGCTGTGCGGCCAGACGACGGGCAGGCCTGCTGGCATCAGGCCCCCATCACTGAGTCCCGAGGGGCTGAGGGGGCTGGAGAAGGACCGGTAGGCCCCTTACAAGCCCCCGAGGAATGGGAGGAGAGTCGCCCAGCTGGGATTCAGCCGTAGGACCACGTCTTGGCGTGTGACCCCTGCCGTCGCCCAGGCCCCCAACCCGGGAGGACTTGCACGTGGTTAACACTCTGCTGCCCGGAGTTGAACGTGGGCACGGCCCTAGAGCAGCACCCCAGTCTCATGGGGCTCCTGGCACGGCTGTGCCAGGCCGACCTGCCTGGTTCTGACCCGCCTCTGGAGCCCAGGAGGGTGGACTAGCTGCCCTAGGATCGCCAGAGCCGCCTCCTGCTCTGGGGTGTCTGTCCCCGCTGCAGGACGTCCCTTCGGTCTTCAGTGGAGCTGCGCTGCCCAGTGGAGCCATGGCCCCTTCTCCTCCTGCAACTGCGACAAACCAGCCCTGAGCCCCCATCCACCCAGACGGCCTGTGCAACTTTGTACCTCTTGAGAAAGCCCCAAGAGAAAGCAGAGCATGAAGGGGGGCCTCCCCACCAGAGAGTACTCCGTGCTGCTCCGAGGCCGGGGTGACCTGGGCACAGAAGCCGGCCAAGTGCTCGGCCATCGGATGTTCCCAGCTGCCCTGGAGCCTGGAGGAGAAGCTGGGGTGCGGTGGTGGTGCGCCCAGGGGTGGCGGCCCGAGGGGACCAGGTGTGCTGTGATCGTCGGCACCTGGGTGAGTAAAGCAACCAGAGCGTTTGACTCGCCACTGAGGCGTCAGCACTCCAGGCCTCTCCCAAGAAAGCCAGGCTTCTCCACGGGAGGAAGGGTCCCAGGACAGAGAGCGCGCTAGCGGCTGGAAGGAGCGCCTTCCCCGGCTGATGTGGTTCTGCTTATGATGCCTCTTCCCGAGAAACACCCAGCACGTGCTGCACACCGGTGCACAGCGTTACTGGAGGTGGGTTCTTGGGGCTTCTCTGGTGTCCAGCGGCGAGGACGCCGCGATTCTGCTGCAGGGAGCGTGAGATCCTCAGAGGCGAGATGCTCGCAGATGCGTGGGGGACGGGCTGGCTGTGAGGCTAGATGACGGGCGGGCCTGCTGGCATCAGGCCCCTAGTCAGGGAACTGAGACCCCATATGCGTGGCACAGCCACAAAAAGAAAACAGCGACAGGATGGCGTGCCCCTGCCGCACGGGTGTTGCCTGGGTCTTTGGGCGGCACCGTGAGTTTGGTCCCTGGGCACTCAGTAATTGTTTCTTAATTATCTTCCTGTGTGCTAAAGAACACAGCTTATCAAATAAGTTTCTAAAGAACCTCCTGACGGAGAAGGGAATGGCAACCCACTCCAGTATTCTTGCCTGGAGAATCCCAGGGACAGAGAGGACTGGTGGGCTGCCATCTAAGGGGTCGCACAGAGTCGGACACGACTGAAGTGACTTAGCGGCAGCAGGGAGCCTCCCAAAGCCATTGTCAACATTTGATTCTGATTGCTGTCACCCACCAGAAATGAGGCATCAAGCCCAGTGAGAGACGCCAGGTCTGGTGGACACGTCTTCAGGGACTCCGAGCAGGCAGAAGCCAGGCACGGAGGTGGGAGGGAGCCGAGGCCCCCTCCAAGCCCAGCGACGGGGCGGCTGCAGAGGGGTGAGTCCCAGCAGCAGTGCCGCATAAGCCTGGGCTTGGAGGCGTGTGGTCCTCACTCTGCCCTGAGCAAGAGCAAGGAGAACAAAGGCAGTATTGATGACTTTTGTGGCGCCTTTGGGGAGCTGTGGCTGCAGGCCAACTTCCACCCTGGGACCTGGGGAAATGAGAGAATCCAGGGCATCAGGGGACGCCCTGAAGGTCGGCATTCCAGGACAGAAACCATGGGGCCACACTCTGCGTGTGCTCAGTCCCTCAGTCGTGTCTGATTCTTTACGAGCCCATGGACCGTAGCCCCCCAGGCTCCTCTGTCCATGGGACTCTCCAGGCAAGAACACTGGAATGTGTTGCCATGAATGGTCATTTTGATGCATTGGAGGCTGAACATGGACTAAGGAGAGAATGAAAGCCCCTGGGGTTAGAGCTTTGTGGGCAGGGGGGCTGTTTTCATGGGGTTTGCCTCCAGGAACCCCACCAGGTTCTCACAGAGAAAAGCCAAAGGGAAAAAAAAAATCTCCTTATCCCTCTGGTGGGGGTGGGGGTGGGGTGGAGGAGAAGTAACTGCTTAGAAATAGTCTCTGAGTGTTCTCTATGCAAAAATAGAAATGACTTCACTAAAGCCTTACTCCACGTAGGGGAGGGCACTCAACCTGTCCAACCTCTCTACCTTCCTGTCTCACCTAGGAGGCAAAAAAAAACACCTCAAAAATGAGTAACTCCCCAAAACTTGTGAAAATCCAGTGCAGGGTCACAGGCCCAGGAAGGGACTGAATTTAACACAAGATTATAGAATACCTCGCTTCCCTTTCCCTTCCCACCGTGTCAACAGGGCTCCAGCATAACACAGATGACTCAACAGAGCCGAAAGAAGGAGCTCCCGGGGAACCCAAGCGTGACGGGGGCAAGCACGGCACTCGAAGCGGCAGCTGTCAACCGCAGCACTCGTCAGGTAAACGCCCAAGACCCCACCAGACACAGGGAGATGCTTGACGGAATTCATAAGCTGGGAGGAGACCAGTGCCCGTGCAAACAGCTCCAGAGAATTCAGGCAGCGCAGTTACCCGCTGGGCGTGAGCTGATCGGCTGGCTTACAGCGTGGACCGTGTGGAGAGGTGGGGAAGGACAATCCCCTCCTCCACTCGGCCCTCCCTGTGTTCAAAGTTTCTGCTCGTTGTCCAGACTAAGCACATCCAACCCCCGCACCTGGAGTGGACTCAGGCGGGGCAGGGTGACGTGTGCCTGTGCGCTCAGCCGCTTTAGTCCTGTCTGTCACTGTGACCCCAGGGACTGTAGCCCTCCAGGCGCCTCTGTCCACGGGATTCTCCAGGCAAGAATCCTGGAGTGGGTTGCATGCCCTCCTCCAGGGCATCTTCCTGACCCAGGGGCTGAACCCGGGCCTTCTGTGTCCCCTGCACTGCTGGCAGCTTCTTTACCTCTGAAGCACTGGGGAGCCCCCGGTAGGACAGGCTTGTCACCTCTTAGAGGTCAGGTGGATCTTAGTTTAGGCATCTTGACACTAAAAGAAAACCTTGTTCCGATGAGGCTCTAGCCATCCCAAGTATAGGACAGCGTAATACAGCCCTGCAGGCCAACCAGAGCCACCCCCATGCAAGTGCATGTGTGCGCGCACAAACACACACATACTCACACACACTCACTGCCTTTTCCCCCGGCTGCCGTAGGTGACAGAGTGGTCTGGGCGCAGGACGAAGAACACGGCTTCTTTTTCAAATTAAGCAGGGTGCTCATGAACGTGACAAGGATGCGGATCCCTTTGACTGTATTTGGAAGCTAATCTTTCAGCATTTATCTCCTAATGGGAGATAAGGAAGCAGGACTTGACTAACAGGCGGCTCTTCTAAGGATGAACATAGGAGCATCAAAGGGGCCCGGACGTTGGAGACGGAACCCCTGGTTTAAGCTCCTGACGGTGCCGATTGCACACTGCTTCCAGACAGCTGTTCCCTGACAGCTGTGGGGTCATCTGCAGGGCTCTGCTTAGCTCCCCAGGGTCTGCACTCCATGGGCTGATCTGAAGCTTCAGAGAAACACACCTCTGTGCAGAACAAGCCAAGAGCAAAGTTTAGGAGCGGAGGGTCCCCAATTACGTGTGAAACGTGGAATAATGATTAGCTGAGAAAAAAGCAAGACACGCTGAGCCTTCGACATGGATACCGCCACGTCCAGAAGCACAGTCTTCAGAGAATTTGAAAGAAAAGCCAACAATCCTTTGAAATGAACATAAAAAGGGCCCCTCTCTCCCATCCCCTCCCTGAGTGGGCCAGCAGCTGTGAGCCCACACGCACGGCCTTGTCTGCCTGTATCTCAGCCCCAGGCTGGTGTCCCACTGGGGCGAGGACCACCCGGGACAGCCGTCCACCAGGGTGACCTCTCAAAGACTCCGGGTGTGCTGAGTGCAGCAACTCCACTCATTAAGAATGGAGGAATTCTCAGCCTGGCATTCTAAGGTTTTTTCCGCCATCCATTTGTTGCTTTTATAACCGAAAAGTAAATTCTCGTCGTGTCGTGACTTTGGCTTTTGAGCCGTGCTGGCTCAGCCTGCTGGCCCTGCCCTGGAGGAGTCCCTGTGGGAACAGCATCCTGTGCCAGCCCCCTGGACACCAGCAGTCTGGCTCCTGTTGCACCTGAGCAGACGGAAAATTCAAATTTCACCCATGGAAAGGCTGCTTTAGCAATGGCTTTGCAAATGGCCCTATAAAAGGATTGAATTTGCACAGCAAGAAAACTGGTGATCCCGTACACCCCAGGCTCCCTGTCTCGAGGCTGTGTGGTCAGTTTTCTCTGCATGAGGCACACAGCTGACCCCCCTCCTTGCTGGGGGCGGCCCCTCAGGGCTCCTGGGTCGCGGGTCGGAGCCTGAGCTGCAGCGGCTCCCGCTCTCACCCGGATGCAGGTCAGGCCGCAGAGACGTGCGCTCATACCCGCGGGGCAGACGGCCGCCGCTACCTGGCCACACCGGGGCGCTCCTGGGGACCTGGGCCCTGGACACACAGACGACAGCAAAGGTTCTGTGTCCTTGGGGCACTTTAAAGGCACACCCAGTGGGGGAGGGTGACGCACACTCCGAGCTCGTGGAAGCCCTCTGTATCCCTGCCTTTTGCTCAGAGATAACAGACCATGCGTCTGGTGAGGGGTCACCACCAGCACCCCTCTGGGAGAAGCAGGGACAAGGGCCAGGCGTGGCCAGCTTGGACTGTGGGCGCAGACGGGCCCGCGGGGGTCCCTGCACTCTGACCCCAGACGCGGTGCCTCACCGCCTGCCGCCTGAGCCTGGTCCCCAGGACACCCCTGGGACTCGAGGTGTCCTCGGATCTGGCCCGCCCCCAGGCCTCCCATCCCTCTCCACTCCAGCGGCCCCCTGGACAGCCCACCCCCCAGGCAAGCACTGCCCCTGCCCAAAGGCTGCTCTTCAGGGCTCCCTGCACCAGCTTTCCCTCGCGAGGACCTGTGACATCTTCAGGCTTCAGGGTCGACCCTCCAGTTCCCAGGAAGTGGCCCCAGGGCAGATGTGCAGGCCTGCAGGTACGTGGGGAGGGGGTCCTGGGCAGCAGGGGGTCCTGGGCGGGAGGGACCCCAGGGAGGGAGACAGGAGAACAGAGCAGGCCCAGCGGGGCAGGTACTGTAGGAGCACGCCCGCTGAACCCTGGAAGCTGGGGATCATAGTTCACAGGTCAGAGGTCGGAGCCTGGGAAGCATTTCCTGTGAGCGGCCAGAGCATGCTCACTTTCGGCTGCAGGCTGCAGGGTCTTGGTGGTGACCCCTCAGTTCCCTTCTCGTGTGCAAGCAGCCGCGCCTGAAGGGAGGGCGTGTCTGTGCCAGTGAAACTCTTTAAAACTGGAAACAAAACTGCCTCATGACCCAGCAATCCGCTGCTGGGCACGCACGCCGAGGAAACCAGAACTGAAAGAGACACGTGTGCCCCAGTGTTCATCGCAGCGCTGTTTACAATAGGCGGGACGCGGAAGCAACCTCGATGTCCATCAGCAGACGAATGGATAAGAAAGCCGTGGTATATATACACAATGGAGTCTTACTCAGCCTTTAAGAAGAATACATTTGAATCAGTGCTAATGAGGTGGATGAAACTGGAGCCTATTATAGACAGTGAAGTAAGCCAGAAAGAAAAACGCCAATACAGTATATTAATGCATATATATGGAATTTAGAAAGATGGTAACGATAACCCTGTGAGACAGCAAAAGAGACATGGATGTATAGAACAGTCTCTTGGACTCTGTGGGAGAGGGTAAGGGTGGGATGATTTGCGATAATGGCTTTGAAACATGTAAAATATCATATGTGAAATGAATCGCCAGTCCAGGTTCAATACAGGCTGCTCGGGGCTGGTTCACTGGAATGACCCAGAGGGATGGTACGGGGAGGGAGGAGGGAGTGGGGTTCAGGATTGGGAACACGTGTACATCTGTGGCGGATTCATGTTGATGTATAGCAAAACCAATACAATATTGTAATGTAATTAGCCTCCAATTAAAATAAATGGATTTAAATAAAAAAGAATAAAATGTAGATCAAAAGATAAAAAAAATAAAAATAAAACAAGCCAGATGAGCTCCGAGGGCCGCAGAGAGCCGCCCCTGCTGAAGAATATGCCTGTTTTCTCTCCGAGGGACAGGGGATGGAAGGCGCATCCGTGCCCACCTTGGCGCCCACCTGGACTTCCGCAGCGCCATGTGAGGTCCGCCCCCAAATCCTCCCCACCGTCCATCTGTGACCGGGACCTGGAGCTTGGGTGCCTCCCTCCAGCAGCCCCGGAAGGAGGGCCAGTGTTATGCTTTTGAGTTGGCAGCACCCCAGGAACACAGTCACAGTCTTTAAGTGTGAGACCCTGGGGCAGTCCCATGAACAGTGGTCCCCCAAAGATGAGCCCACATTCTGATGCCTGGAAACTGTGACAGTGACCTTATTCAGAGGAAGGGTCTTTGAAGACAAAGTAGCCCTGGATCTCCAGAAGCGATCATGCTCCTTTAAGGTGGCCCTAAGGCTGGTGAGAAAGGTCATGGCTTTTCCAGTGGTCAGGGATGGATGTGAGAGTTGGACCATAAAGAAAGCTGAGCACTGAAGAATTGATGCTTTTGGGCTGTGGTGCTGGAGAAGACCCTTGAGAGTCCCTTGGACTGCAAGGAGATCCAACCAGTCCATCCTAAAGGAAATCAGTCCTGAATATTCATTGGAAGGACGGATGCTGAAGCTGAAACTCCAATCCTTTGACCACCTGATGCAAAGAGCTGACTCCTTGGAAAAGACCCTGATGCTGGGAAAGATTGAGGGCAGGAGGAGAAGGGGACGACAGAGGATGAGATGGTTGGATGGCATCACTGAGTCAAACTCCAGGAGCAAACTCCAGGAGATGGCATAGGACAGGGGAGCCTGGTGTGCTGCCATCCATAGGGTCACCAAGAGTCAGGCACAATTTAATGACTAAGCAACAATGCGGGCCAGTGGCAGCATCTCTGTGAGAGACACAGAGGTGGAGGAGGAGGCCTGGGAAGATGGAGGCGGAGATCAGGGGATGTGGTCACAGCCAGGGCACTTCTGGGTCCCCTGGAGCCAGAAAGGGAGGAAGGACCCCCTCTGGAGACCCCCAGGGAGAGCGCAGCCCCACCACCGCCGCGATGCCAGAGGCCGGGCCTCCAGCCTGTGAGAGAAGAGGCTCGGTTTGCAGTGATCCGTCAGGATGGCCGCCCGGACGCGAGCATGGGTGTCTGGTGGCAGCTGGGTCTGCCGGCCTCGTCTGCTGCTCCTCTCAGGACCTCCCGGCCCGGGCACAAGACCACTTCTCCACCAGAGCTGAGACTGAGATCCAGGCGTGGCAGATGTGCCCTGGGGTGTGACCATCCCCAAAGGGAAGGCAGCAGCCCCCCGCCACTGAACCACGCCCAGCAGGCAGCAGGCAGAAATCCCAGAGAGGGAGACGCCTCACCGTAGCCTGGAGACAGGGCTTGTTTTAATGCTTTCCTGTCACTTCCTGTTTTTCTGAGTGTTTCACCTAAGACCTTTGCAAATAAATTTGTAAAACTTTGTTACTTTAGGCTTTGCTTTAAACAGTGTATTTAAGACTCTCCGGGCAAGAGTTTGGAGGAAAATATTACACTGGAAGGATTCTAGTTATGAACTTGAAATAACCTTCTGATCCTGAGATGTGGTAACAGAACTGGAAGGGAAGAGAGTGCACTGAACCAAATATTTTGGAGGAAAAAAATGAAGCTTCCATGTCATTTTCCAGCCTGTCCGTAAACGGCACGAAGCTATTTCTGAGATGATAGATGGCCGTAGATCACATCGCTGCCGCCTGCAAACACCACTGAAATTACTTCCCCAAATCCTGTGTTTCCAACGGGCAGGCGGAACTCTATTTCTTGACAGGTCAGTGATGAGAAGACAAGGATGCTGGGCACGGACTGACCACTCCCCTCGCGCAGACTCTTTCTGGAGCCCCGATTGCTAATGACCTTCATTTCCTAGGTCCACTCAGGGAGCACACTCTGTTTTTGAATTCTTTAGCAGAAAGACAAACAAGATCATATCTTCACTTATTCACCATAATTCCCATTTGCAATGGCAACCCACTCCAGTATCCTTGCCTGGAAAATCTCATGGACAGAAGAGCCTGGTGGGCTGCAGTCCATGGGGTCGCAAAGAGTAGGGCACAACTGGGCGACAAACACTAACTTCTGGGATATTTCGAGACTGGGAAGTCTCGGCAATCAGACATGCGGCGGGTATTTCTCTGGTGGCCCTGGGAAGTGGATTTGCTCCTGTGGGGCCCGCCTTCCGTTGCCCTGGAGTCTTGTCTGTGTCTGTGCTGTGGCCTCCTCAAAGCTCTGAGGCCTCTGGGCAAGGACTGGCCATTTCCTTAATAATTCCGTTTCCCACATCTAGAAGGCAGCACACGCATTTCATTCAACAGATTTTCCTGTGCTTCTAAGGCTTTGTTTATCCCTTCAACCACCTTTTGTCACACCTGAGTCAGGCACTGTTCAAGGCTCCAGGGTTGTGACTGTGTGAGAAAGGCTGCGCCTGACATTCCTGTAGCACCCTGACCCAAGGGCCTTTACACCAGCTCCCTGGAGGCACAGGGCTTACTGTCTGCTCCCCACGGTCCAGTTCAGTTCAGCTCAGTCGCTCAGTCGTGTTCGACTCTTTGCAACCCCACGAACCGCAGCACGCCAGGCCTCTCTGTCCATCACCAACTCCCCGAGTTCACCCAAACTCATGTCTGTTGAGTCGGTGATGCCATCCTCTGTCGTCCCCTTCTCCTCCCGCCTTCAATCTTTCCCAGCATCAGGGTCTTTTCTGATGAGCCAGCTCTTCGTGTCAGGAGGCCCTGCCCTCTTTAGAATTGGTCCGTTTTCTTTGGTAACTCTGTCTCTGAGGAAGCATGAACCGGATAGAGAGAGTGCAAAAGCAGAGAATGGGACCCAGCAGATTCCAGACTGTAAGAGCAGGTCCAGGCCACCCAGCAGGAGGACAACGAGGCTTCCTGCGACCGGGCAGTGACCACTTAACGTGCGGGGCCTGGGAAAATTCATCATGTGTAAGAACCCTTGTGATTACCTGGGGGCTCATCTGGATAATCCGGGCTAATCTGCCTTTTTGAAGATTCTTAATTCCACCTGCGAAGCCCCTTTGCTGTATGCGGTGCGGCCACAGCTTTGGGGGAGTAGGACACGGACATTGTGGGGGACCCGCTACTCTGCCCGATGCACCATTCTCGTTCTCCCCACCCTCACGCCTTGAAGGCTTCCCTCTCCCGGGGGCCGGGACAGGTGCCCTTCCACCCGTGTCCTTCCCAGTCTGGGGTGAAATCCCCAGGATGCCCCTTTCCATGCCTGACTCCTTATATGTCAGACTGGCCTAGTTCTGGGTGACTCAGCCTCAGGAATTCCTAGAAAGTCTTCTCTGTCAATAAAGCAAGTGTGGCTTCTAAAACCCAAAAGTGATGGTGGATACACGCCATCACACATTTGTGCAAACTCACAGAATGTACAACACCAAGAGTGAAGCCTTGTGTCGACTGCAGGCCTCGGGACACTAAGATGTGTCTGTCAACGCAGGTTTCTCAGTGAACGTGACACTATGGTGGGCTGTGACTCCTGGGCACGGCTGTCGCTCCTGGGCACGGCTGTGCCTGTGTGAGGCAGTGGGCAGGGCACTCAGCCTTCCACTCGATTTCACTGTGAATCTAAACTTGTTCTAAAAAGAAAGTTCATTAATTAAAAAATCAAAAGTACTTGTTTGGGGGGCTTTGTTGCAGTCTTGATTTTTTAAAAAAAAATGCTTTTAACCCTGAGGATCAACTGTTCTGTCCCACATGGCGCTGTCTTGCCCTGAGCTGGTGAGTTCATGTGCATGCGTAAACCAGGAATGTGGGGAAGTTACTGGCAGTAAAGACGACTTAATTCAACTTTGAAGACATGTGATTGCCACAGTCACCCGATAAGAACCTCCTGAGAGACCGCAGCCTCCTGCAGGCACAGCTTGGCCCCCGGCGTCTCCGAGTCCCCAGGCCCCAGGGAGGGATCCCTCGGTCGTGTCCTCGGCAGCTTCTCTGCAGCTGGCTGACTGTGTCCAACCACCCGCGTCTCATCTTTAACGAGTCGTGTTCGCTCTCTAGTAAGAGTTCTCGTTTGGGACGTGCTCGCCTCTCGCCCCTGCCCTTGCACATGAAGCAGAGCAATTGCAGCTGGCCACTAGGGAGCTGCGGGAAACAGGTCCTCGCTAAACGGCCTCTGAAGGGGGTCAGCAGAGCTCCTGTGATGGAGGTCTGATCAGGTCCAGACTTGGCTTCCGGATGCCGTTTAGCTGAATCGGAGGAGAAGGCGGCTTTGCACGTGCTGTCTGCACTGAGGTTCAGCTCGCCCCCTGCCCTTCATCCTCCACTGAAGTCTGAGTGAACAAGAGCGCAGCTGCTCCAGGAGAGGAAGCCTGAGGCGAGTGTGTGTGGGCCAAGATCCACACGGTCTGCCCCTGGACATGGCCACAGGCTGGGGCTTGGGCACAGCCAGGCGGGAGAGGGGACAGATGACCCAGGACCTCTGTTCCTCACTCTAGGGGGTGCCTGCTGCACGGGACCTGCGCTCTGGCACTCCCGCCTGCCCTCCTCCTCTCCCTCCGTCTCCGAGAGGTGGCATCAGTGGCCATGGAGCCCCTGTCATGGGGGTGCTCCCTGGAGAGGTCAGACCTGGCATCCAGTCGTTCCCAGACTTCACCTGTGCCTCCATCCCTGACATCCCCGCACGACACTGGCGTGGTCACAAATGACCAGGACTGACATTCCCAGGCCAGACAAGCAGGCTCCAGGCCCAGGCTGGCTCCCAGTGCGAGGCCACATGCCAGGCTAGGCCAGGGTTTGCACAGCAAGGCTGCAGGTTGACCAGCAAACCTCTACCCGGAAACTGTAGAACTGCCTTTAACAGAGCATTGCCAATGTAACAGGCAGATGAGAAGCCCCGGATTCCTCCTCAGACAAGGAACACATTTCAGAATTGTCTTTGACACTAACTAGAATGTTATAACATTCTCAATTTCTGACATTTAAGTTGAAAAACATCTAAAACCTCCTTTTATACATTGCATGAATTTCCAAATAAATTTGTATGTTGCACGCACCTCCAACATGGCTTGATTACTGCATTCTTATACCGATGTCATTCTTCTTATAAGATAATTAGTAGGTTCTTCGCTAATCAACAATCACGTGCCCACTCTTTAAAATGCCAATCTTTTTACAGAAATGAGTTCAATGCCGGACACTGACAGACCGGCCACGGCCGAAGTGTTGGGGGCCCACCAGGTCCAGCTGCTCGTCCTCCAGCCTGAGCGCCCACACAGCCGGAATTAACAGCCTCGGCCAGAGCCCGAGGCAGGCTTTGGGGTGCTCGGGCCGCTGGTGGTTTGTCTGTTTTCATTCCTCAAGCCGGCAGCCCTTTTTTTCATAGATTAGATCAAAGCATCTTTCAGAAGATGCTGAAACTGGCGAGGGCTGGCAGGCCTCTTTGGAGTTGCCGGACCCCCTTTCCTTATCATCCAGAGCTGAGCGTCGGTCTGAGATTTGTGCGCAGAAACGTCTCCTGGGAGAGCCGCTCGCGGATGGCTCTTCTCACCATCACTTACAGTTTATAGATTTCGAAGTAGATGATTCTTTAACACAGATTATCATTTTCAGAGATACTTAGACTCACGGGACAGAACTTCAAGTCTGCTGGGCTCAGACTTGCTTAGGTTGACTAGGCAGGATACATACCAAACTTCCCTCAAAAAATTTTTATGTTTTAATTTTTTAAAAAGAAATCCTCAAGTCAAAAATGCATGCAGTTTACCAGCACCAGAGAAACACTAGTAATGAAAGCCGCTGTTCATCACTCCATTCTAAGGAGAAGGAGGTGGGGCTGGCGTTAAAGAGCCTGCCTGCCAACGCAGGAGATGCGAGAGACGCAGGTTCAATCCCTGGTCGGGAAGAACCCCCCGGAGGGGGGCATGGCAACCCTCTCCAGTGTTCCTGCCTGGAGAGTCCCCTGGACAGAGGCGCCTGGCGGGCTGCAGTCCACAGGACTGCAAAGAATTGGACATGACTGAAGCGACTTAGCACACACACAGGGAAGATGAGAACCTTATTTCACTGGTGAACTTCTGTGAGACTCTAGTGTCCAAGAAACTTACCTACCATTTCTTTAATTTTTTTATTGAAGTATAGTTGATGTATGATATTATAATAGTTTCAGGTGTGCAACATGGTGACTCAGCATTTATATATATTATTTTCCATTTAACGTTATTACAAAGCAATGGCCGTATTGCTGCGCGTGCCTTCTAGGCTGCCTTAGTCGTATCCAGCTCTTTGAGACTCTGTGGACTGTAGCCTTGAGGCTTATCTAGCTTATACATAGACTTGCATACTGTACATTAGCGTCCCCAAAGGGAAGCAGACAGAGAATAAGATGGGGGGAATATTTAGAATTCTGGCTGTTTGCTCCCCAAAACGCGCTGTATTCGTCAGCCCAGGCTGCCAAGGCAGATTGTCAGACCGCACGATGCACACAACAGAGCCACCTGCTCGCGGCTCTGAAGGCCCCAAGTCCACGGTCGAGGCTCCAGCCGGCTGGCTCTGCCGGGCTTTCACACCGCACCTCTGTGTCCTCACGAGGCTTCTCCTCTGTGCACGTGGGAAGAAAGAGATCTTTAGTGTCTCTTCCTTTTCGTAAAAGGGCACCACATTCATGATCCCATTTAAGCATAGATTTAAGGGCTGTTTCCCACACACAGCCACATTTGTGGTAAGACTTTGACATAAGGATTTGGGGGAACACAGTTCACTCCATAACAGAGGCCCAAACCCAGTTAAAAATGTCATGTCGTGGATTTAAGGCGTGCTCCCTGTCCAGAGCAGGACAGAAGCAAAGAAAACCCTCCTCGGGCAAACCGTCCTCACGTTCCCGAAAAGCAGAGACCAGAAGAGCCGGAGAGCAAAATAAGGAAAATAGTAAAGGGGGAGAAGAGAGTGAGATGGGAGAGAGCTTCAGAAGGGAGGGGACATATGTATACCTACGGCTGATTCCGGTTGAGGCTTGACAGAGAACAACAGAATTCTGTAAAGCAATTATCCTTCAGTTGAAAATAAATAAATTAGAAACAAGAAATTACTTGTACATAAAAAAGAGGGAGAAGAACCCCTACCTCCATGGGAACAGTAGGGCTGAAAGCTGAATTTCAGAAATGAGATCCAGATGACCAGGAGGTAACACCATGCAGGGAACTTTTTATCGACATGATTTCAAAACTGGAGAATGCGTAGGAATAGTAAGTGAGCCGTCTGCATGTTACCCCAGCTCACCAGGCATTGCCTTTTCTCCATCTCTCATTTGTGCACCTTCTCTCTCCACGATCGTGTTTGATTCAAACCTCTCTCACACTCGCACATATATCTTTTCAGACATGGTCTCCTTTGTTCCTAAACACTTTAGCGTCTGTTCCCTTAGAATACGTTCATCCTGTTATATAACCACAGTAAAATTTTCCAAGTTAGGAAATTTTCCATCAATCTGATGTTACTATCGAGCCTCAAATCCTTATTCAACGCTCTCCCATTGTCCCCATAATGTCGTTCACTCTCGTGTCGCTTTTTGCAGCCTGAGATCCGAGATCCAGCTGTCTGGTTTCCCCCTCATGTAGGTCAGAGCCTCTCACTTTTACGATTCACTGCTTTGACATCCTTCAAGAGGATGGGAAGTTATTTCATAAAATGCTCAATGTGGGTTTCTCTGATGTTTTCCCATAATTACACTCAGATTTTGCACTTCTTGATAAGAGTAGCGTGAGAATGGTTCTGTGCTCTGGCAAGTGGGTCCTAACAGGTGTGGATATTCACACCTCACTTCGAGCTCAGAGGCAAAATGGGGACCGTAGCTCCTGTTCCCTCCACCACCCGAGAAGCTGAGTGTATCACCTCAGGGTGCTCTCCCGGTCACACAGTCTTATCGTTTTAGAAATGCATTTCAGAAGTCCCAGCCACACCACTGAGAGAACACACTCACCAGCCACAGGTCAGCATCCGTTCACAGGCTCTTCTTCAGGCCTTTATAGTCAGGCTATGCAGCCAAGTCCTCTTGTTCAAATGTTCTTGGGTGAGTGTCCCCTCTTCAGTGAGTCTGCGTGAATTAATTGAAACACAGTTGTGTTCATCAGTTTCCTTGTTTGGTTTTGTGCCCTGATGACGGTGTGTGGAGTACCAGCAGCCAGACACACAAGGGTGACCTCCTTTGTGTGAAAGCTTACAGCTGACCAAACCGGTGTGGGGAGGCAGACCAGCGCTTTCCCGGGGCTGGGTGTGCTGTGGTCCAGAAACCAAACTCAGGGCGTGGGAGACTTGGGAGGGCCATTTATCCTGAGTGTGGGTGTGGCTACGTGGAGAGTCAACTCTCTCAACTCTTCACTTAATTCAAGTGCCTTTTATTGCATGCGTATTATAACTTGCGGTTGAACTTTTTTTTAAGGAAGAGATGCTTTCAGGAAAACAAAAGCCAGGAGAACATGTTTCTATGAGAACTGCCCCCCAAGACAGCCAGCAAGGAAAGGCGGTCCTTGAGATTCAGCGAGACGGTCTCAGAGGCGAGCCTGGAGGTGCGAGGAGGAACGAAGAGTCTCGCTCCTGGCCTTGGTCCCCTGTGTCCACCCCTTAGGGAGGCTTTCAGAACGCACACCCTCCATCAGGCAAGTCTGGGAAGGGACCCTGCGGCGGGCACCTCCTCCTGGCGCTGCAGACATGGAGCTGGGCGCTCGCACTGTCTGTTGCTATGGCCCAACCCGAGGAAAGTGAAAGTTAAGTTGCTCAGTCGTGTCTGACTCTTTGCAACCCCATGGACTGTAGCCCACCAGGCTCCTCCGTCCATGGGATTTTCTAGGCAAGAATACTGGAGTGGGTGCCATTTCCGTCTCCAGAGGATCTTCCCCACCCAGGGGTTGAACCTGGGTCTCCTGCATTGTAAGCAGACGCTTTACCATCTGAGCCAGCAGGGAAGGAAGGTTTCACTGTAATAGCGCGAGGCTGCTGGACAGAGAGGTCTGCAAGGGGACCCATGCTGAGCTCGTCGTGAGACACTTTAGTGGTGACTTTAAGGAAATGCTGATGAGTGAAGGAGGCGCTCCTGCGTCCAGCACAGATGTAGTCCACAGCGATGACCCCAGTGCCAGGGACCAGCCGCTCCACCTCCCGGCTCTGAGTTTTCTCGGGAATACTGTAACGGTTCAGCCTCCAGAATGTCTGTTTGACACGGATTTGAGAACAGAGATGAATAAAACATAGGGCTCTCGGGGATGGAAAACCAGTGGTACAAGGACTTTGGGAGAGCACTGATAATAAACACCTGTGAGAACTGCAGTTATGGAGCAGGATGTTTTCTAAATCCTGACAATAGCAATCAAGATAATAACAGCCGTGCTGACAAGCACAGAAAGAGGTGAGAGTGGGTAAAACCCTGGGCCTTTTAAATCTCCCAACAAAGCGAGTCAATTGTTACTGAGTAAATGGAAACTCTATCTAAACAAAGGGCGAGAGCCTAGATATTTTTCATAATGTTTTTATTTTTAGAATCGCAGGGGGATCTTGTAGGAAGTAAAATATAGAGCTATTTATCTAAAAACCAGAAATTTCCTCGACTTCGCCTCTGTTCTTTTTGGTTTAATCCTAGTAAAATCAAACTTAATGTCCTCATAAAACAGTATTGTATATTACGATTCTGCTGAGGCAAAATGTTATTCTCCCATATGCATGCTTTCTATTCTATCTGCGTATAAGTCAGAAAGTCTGCCTTGATGTTCATATGATATTAATAGTGTTTATTATTAGGAGGTAAGATTTGGGGGTTATTTTTGCAAGAGTTCAGTTCGGTTCATTCGCTCAGTTGTGTCCTCTTTGTGACCCCGTGGACTGCAGCACGTCAGGCCTCCCTGTCCATCACCAACTCCCGGAGTTCACCCAAACTCATGTCCATCGAGTTGCTGATGCCATCCAACCATCTCATCCTCTGTCATCCCCTCCGCCCCTGCCCTCAATCTTTCCAAGCAACAGGGTCTTTTCAAATGATTCAGCTCTTCACATCAGGTGGCCAAAGTATTGGAGTTTCAGCTTCAACAAGTCCTTCTAACGAATATTCAGAACTGATTTCCTTTAGGATGGACTCGTTGGATCTTCTTGCAGTCCAAGGGACTCTCAAGAGTTCCTTGAGAGACTCTTGGAAGAGTACCCTCCAGCATTTTTATTATATTTCTATTACTCTCCCATAGCAATAATAATAATAATAGTAATGACATGATTGGATGACTAAGCACTGTTTATTTAAAAGTTTAAATGCTTATTTAGCGGTCTTTGTGTTCCTTGGTCCTCTGTATATTTTAACTGCCTTAATCCCCAGAACAAGCCTACGAAGTAGACCCCAACTTCATGGACTAGAAAATCAGGGAACAGAAAGTTTCTGTCACATTTCCAGGGGAGCAGCCAGGGCCAGGGGCTCAGCCTGAGGATCCTGGCTCTGAGCCATAGCCTTCTCTGTTGGGCTCCACCCCTCTTAGCAGGAGGAATTTTTATGAAACTGGATACTAGTTGGCGACTGATCAGGAAGCAAAAACTGTACCGGCTACTAAGCAGGAATAATTCATATGCAGTCAGCCAGGTGGCTGGCAAATAGACAACGCTAAAGTGTCCCGGAGGCTGCGACCGCGGAGACCACTGCCAGAGGCGGGCAGGGCAGAGGCTGAGGCGGTCCAAACTGCGAGCCAAGAGAGCGCTCCCCTCGGGGCTGAGCATCAGACCTCAGAGCGGGGTGCTGGCTGGCTGCAGAAGAGCTCCTGGGGGGCTGAGACCCAGGGCCGTGAGGGGGTATGTGGGGTGTACCGGGCTGATCCTGCTGGCTTGGGAAAGGCTGCCAGCTGCTTTCATCTACAGGAAACTTCTGGGAAGCCCACTGGGAAGACTTCCTGCTAGGATGACATTCGTAGTAGCCACCCTAGACTAGTGATGGTGAGAAAGCAGGACGCAAACTGGAGCGTGATCCCCTTCCCCCTGTTCCAGACTGACAGTCTCTCCTCTTGGCAAAACCCCATACTGAGCCGCCTGGAGGATCAGAAATGAGGTTGGAAGAGTGTGGCTGCAGCGCCACAGAGCAGAGGACAGGAGATGGGTTTGCAGCTGGGAGACAGCCATGTGATTGCCGGCGCAGTGCAGCCATTTAGCTGCTGTGAGTCCACCCGCGCTTGTCACTGGGCACTTCCGTAGGGTGCAAACACAGTCTGTTTCCACCTAACGGGATCCGGCGGCCCTTCACACAAACAGAGGCTCTCGCACTCCCCACTTGTGGAGACCCATGCCCACCAGTCAGACTGCTCATCTCTGGGAGATAGGCACGCTGTCCATCTGGGCTGATGTTCAACATCCCTGAGGACCTGATCCCCTAAAAACTCTGGTGGAAGGAGCATCTCCTAGGAAGGGTGCATAAAACAGTAAGGGTCAGAAGAGAAGCCAGGTTATACTTGCAAAGGCTGTCCCGAGCAAGGGATGCCACGTGACACTTACAGCGTCATCATCAAGAGTCAGAGAGAAGGCTGGCAGGGAGGCTGGGACTGGGCGAGGTTAAACTGTGACTTCAGGAAAAAAGGGAGACAACACCTACAGGCGGAAGTCCCCCCGCCCCCCACCTAGGTGAGTCTTCATAAAGATGCGTGCAAAGTGCTAGGCCACTTCAGTAGCATCTGACTCTGTGCGACCCCGTGGACCATAGCCCGCCAGGCTCCTCTGTCCATGGATTCTCCAGGTAACAATGCCGGAGTGGGTGCCATCTCCTCCCCTGGGGGACCTTCCCCACCCAGGGATGGAACCTGCATCTCTCACGTCTCCTGCTTTAGCAGGAGGTTCTTTACCACGAAGGCCACTGGGAGGGATGTGGACCCCCGGTCTCTGGCTGTTACCTGTGAGACAAGGGGCTGGGGGTCCCGTGAGGAGGGGGAGCAGTTCTGGGAGGAAGGGAGGCTGTACTGGGGTGTCTCTGCGTGTGGAGACGGATGCGCAGTTCTGATGGCAGTGATGGCTGAGGAGGGTCAGGGTCAAGTCCACAGCCAGCTGAGCGAGGGCCTGAGTCGGCGCCAGCTGGGTTTGGGGCCAGGCTCCGGACCTCGGTAGCTGGCTGCCACACTTGCTGCTCTGAGCGCGGGACCCTGGACTGCAGGGTGTGTGGCAGGAATGAAAGGGGGCCTGGGCTCAAGGCTGCCTGGAACCAGCCAGCGCTCCACCACCTTCAGCCTCCTGGACTTTCCCTCTCCCAACCTCACCACTCACCGAGGGAGAGGAGGTGGGGAGACCTCACAGAGCAGAGCGCGGCATCAACTCAGATGCTTGTCGTTCAGTCGCTAAATTGTGTCTGACTCTTTGCAACCCCATGGACTGCAGCACACCAGGCTTCCCTGACCTTCACTATCTCCTAGAGTTCGATCAAACTTGTGTCTGTTGAGTCGGTGAGGCCATCAGCCACCTCATTCTCTGTCACCTCCTTCTCCTGCCTTCGATCTTTCCCAGCATCAAGGTCTTCTCTAATGAATCAGTTCTTTGCATCAGGTGGCCAAAGTATTGGATTTTTAGCTTCAGCATCAGTCCTTCCAATGAGTATTCAGTGCTGATTTCCTTTAGGATTGACTGGTTTGAACTTGTTGCATTCCAAGAGACTCTCAAGAATCTTCTCCAACACCACGGTTCGAAAGTATCAATTCTTCAGTGCTCAGCCTTCCTTATGGTTCAGCTCTCGCATCCATACATGATTACTGGAAAAAGCATGGCTTTGACTAGCTGGACCTTTGTCAGCTGATCAGGTAGACTTGCTTTGCTCCCAGCTGTGTGATCCAGGACAGTCATTTCAGTTCTCTGAGCTCTGGTTTCTCTCATCCTCTCTCAGTCAGTTGAAAGTAGTGAAGTGAAAGTCACTCAGTCGTGGCCGACTCTTTGCGACCCCATGGACTATACATTCCCTGGACTTCTCCAGGCCAGAACCCTGGAGTGGGCAGCCTTTCCCTTCTCCAGGGGATCTTCCCAACCCAGGGACTGAACCCAGGTCTCCTGCATTGCAGGCAGATTCTTTACCAGCTGAGCCGTCAGGAAAGCCCTAGTCAGTTGGGGCTGTTATAATCAAAGTGCCATGGAATTTACTTCTCAGTTCTGGGGACTGGACATCTGAGATCCAGGGGCCAGCATGGCAGGGTTCTGGTGAGAACCCCTTCCAGGTTGCAGCTTATGGGTTTCTCCTGTGTCCTCAAGTGGATGGAGAGAGGGCCAGAGGGCTCTGCGGTCTCTTATAAGGGCATGAATCCCATCACAGGGGCCTAACCCTCATGACCTCTCACCTCCCAAAAGTCCCCCCTCCTATCACCATCACTAGGGTTAGGATTTTAGCACAGGAATCTGAGAGGAGCACAAACATTCAGTCCTGAACAAATGCCCAGCTTTGGGGATTCTCTTCTTGATCAGCATGGCTGCACCCTGGCCTGGTGTGTGGCTCCAGGGGATGGGCAATCAGTTTTGCTACTGGCAGCCACAATAATGACGTGTCTTTGGGAACCAGCAATACTTCTGTTCATTAACCTGGAGTCCATCAGAATGCTTGCAGGAAGGGGTCCCCAGGAATCAGCATGGTTACGACTGCAGAGAACATTCCAGCACACCCAGCACCTCTTCCTTCCTTTGCAAAGGACTGTCTGGGTTTTGAGTGTCTCCTGATGACTGACACACGCGCGTGTGCTAAGTCTCTTCAGTTGTGTCCGACTCTTTGCCACCCCATGGACTGTACCCACCAGGCTCCTCTGTGCATGGGATTTCCCAATGATAAAAATTAAAAACACAAAAATAAATAAATAAAAATAAAATTAAAAAGGAAAAGAAAAAAAGAATACTGGAGTGGGTTGCCATTTCCTCCTTCAGGGGATCTTTCCAATCCAGGGATCCAACCCATTCCCCTCGCGCCTCCTGCACTGGCAGGCAAATTCTTTGTCACTAGTGCCACCTGGGAAGCTGACTGGCAGGACCATTTTTATTTTATAAAGCCAGGACCCTGTGTCTTCAAACCTCTGACCTGCCAAATCACCGCTGGGACCGCCCTGGCCGATGCAGCTCTCCTGAGAAAAGGCGTGGGCCACGCACCAGGATGCACCGGTGATGGGGCATCTGAAGTTGCGGCATTTGGGGTCCAGTCTGTGATCACAGAGACTTGCACTTGCTCATCTGTTAAGAAAAAATAAGGGAAAGTAATGATGCGATTCACAGAGGTAATAAAATTCAGAAGAAACAAAGTGATACTCGTCGTTTTTTAAAGGTTTGGGTGAAAAGAAATGTGCTTGTATCTTTTTTCACTGTGAATGGAAATTAGATGGCAAGATAAGAAGGTTTACATGGAGGAGTAAACAGATTCCTACTGCGAGACAGTGATCATCACAGTTGTAATTATACGAAGGAGAAAGAAGCTTTCTTCGAGCGAGATGGGAAAGCCTTCTTGTTTATGCAAAACCAAAGACTAGAGGGGGCTGAGAGCAGGGGAATCGCTGCTCACCATCAAACGAGATAGATAACGGGAGGATGGGAGCTTTGTCAAGGGCCTGAGTGAATGATTCTGGGTCCTGGAGGCTCGGGGAGCCAGGGTCACGGGTTGGGGGGTGGCCGGCCTAGGTGGGCAAGGTAGAGCAGCGGTTTCACTGTGCCGGAGGAGGGGCCAATAAGGGCCAGGATTAGAAAGCCGGGGGCGTCCCTTGGGATGGACTGTTTGCTTCTGGCTGTCGGGTCCTGGAGAGGTGACAGGTAAGAAGGAACCGCATGTAACATAAGACTGAGACCCATGGACTCGGGGTGGAGACCCCATCCCTGGAGTCTGGATCCCTGGGGGTGGCCATGCCAGGAAGCCAAGGCAAGGCCAGCGCCTGGGCCTGGTCAGGGAGGGGAGCCAGGCTAGGGGCCTGGCCCTCGGCTGGGCTCTCCTAGGGGATCTGCCTCAGCACCTGGGGTGACGGGGAGCCCCCAGGGAGCCACGGGCAGCGAGCAGGCTGGTGAGGTGGTGCCGCTGTGTTCTTCTCTAATGGGGGCAGGAATTTTTCAGCCCTGTGGCCCTCATTTGCAAAACGCAGGAGCGGTAGGATTGTTGCAGGAACTGAGCGCCTCGGTGCATCTTTCTCCACAACCACTGGCTATAATCCCTCTGTCTTCCTCACACTCTTACTCTGGCCCTTGCCCCCAAAGCTGAAGCCAAGAGTTATGACAGAAGGTGCTGGAAACGCTCCATCAAAACAGGCATTTCTCAAGCATGTCTAGAAGACACATTAATCACGCGCGGTCTCTCTATAGTGCGTTTCTGCATTTTATTGTAACACGGACATTCTGCCTTCCCTGCCTTGCCGCCAGCTGTAGTCAGACCCTAAAAGCAGTGAAGCCTGGGAGGCAGGTGTTCTGGGCTCAAACCCAGTCGGCCTCTAGAGCTGTGTGAATTTGCAGGTCACCTCATACCCTATGCCTCCTTGTCCTTGTCTGGGGCTTCCCTGATATTTCAGTGGTAAAGAATCCATCTGCAAGGCAGGAGACCTCAGTCTGATTCCTGGGTCAGGGAGATTTGCTGGAGAAGGGATAGGCTACCCACTCCAGTATTCTTGGGCTTCCTTCGTGGCTCAGACAGTAAAGAATCTGCCTGCAATGCGGGAGACCTGGGTTCGGTCCCTGGGTTGGAAAGATCCCCTGGAGAAGGGAACGGCTACCCACTCCAGTATTCTGGCCTGGAGAATTCCATGGACTGTATAGTCCCTAGGGTCGCAAAGACTTGGACACGACTGAGTGACTTTCAGTTTACAACCGGGCTAAATGCCCCCCTTTCCTGGGCCCCACAGGGTCAGTGCAGACGGAGACTCAGGCTGAGGGCCCCAGGGGGTCCTGTGTTCCCTTTCACCCCCAGCTTTCCATAAAGGAAAAATCTTGTGCAAAATAAAGAGCGGTCCCAGCTTTCTATTGTTCTAATTTAAGAGGGGGCAGAAGAGACGGCAGAGCAACAAGCAGGAGCCGCTTCATGGAGCCCCTCGGTCACGGGAGACGCAAACCCTCTCCTCTCCGCCTGTCACCTCCCGCCCCTCGGCTTTCTCCAACCTTAAAAAAGTGCAGACCATGAGGGTGCCCCCGGCCAGAGGGGTGAGAAGTGAGCTGCCACACTGGAGAGTTCACGCTAAAAACCCAATACATAGCAAGAGTCTAATGAATTTCTGTTGTTCCTAGCATCACCCTGATTCCCGACACCATTTTCCAAGAAGAAGCACCAACGTTTCCAAAGCAGCAGATAGACTGATGAGCACTCAGCGGCTGGCCCGTAGTCGGGACTGTTCTAAACGGCCAGGCCCCCTGATTGATGGCCGTCTGCCTGCTCGCTCAAGAGAGGCCTTCAAATGACTTGGTTTGGTTTCAGGAACCCAAAGGTGGTAATAAGCACATGTCAGCTCTGCCAGCCCCGTGTTTGACACTCCAGCAAGATAAGTGATCAAAACGCTGTTTTAAAATTAGCCAGCTTGTGACCTTTCTGTGTGCCACGTGCTGGAAATGTCAGGATTAAGGATATCATGGGGAGTCGCTGTGAGGCTCGCTGTCAGGAATGCAAATCTGGGGGAGCAGAGGCTTGAGAGGAGCCGTGCACGTTTTTGGTCAGCAGCGCCCGGGTGCCCAGCTGTTTCCTTGGAGAACTGGGTGCAGGTGTGGGCTGGCGTGAAGGCGATCTGACCCCAGGGAGCCCCAGGCGCCCAGCACCTTCACACGGAGGCTCATCGTCGGGAGAAGCCAAGCAGGGGGGGGAGGGTGCCAGGAACATCACAGAGAGTTACACACATTCCTTCAGCAGAGGGTATGACTGCCCCTCTGAACACGGTTGCAAAGCTCTATTTGATGGCAGTGATTGTAACACAGCTGTATTCCAGTTATTCCAGATCCTATATTTAGCTAATGTGAGCTGCCAGTAAGCACAGCTAGACCTACAGCGGGGAGCAGAAGTGCTGTGCAAAGTGGGGTGTTTCCCTTGCTTCAGACCTGGGCTCCTCACCCAGATTTTCAGTCTTCATTGCTCAGAGTAAGGATTTAGGAAAGAACTTTTGAACACAGCATGTTTCTCGAACACTGACTCCATGGATGTGAGTCTGTGCAAACTCTGGGAGACAATGAAGGACAGGGAAGCCTGGGGTGCTGCAGTCCACGGTGTTGGGAAGAGTGGGACACGACTGAGCCACTGAATGATGATGGCGGTGTCCCTCAGGCTCCGGGGCAGGGAGATGGGACCTTCCTGGCCGTCTGCAAGCGAGGAAGGGGGACCAGCTCCCATGGTCCATGCTAGTCCCCGTCTGGGGTCACCTGGGCAGTCCAGCCACAGGACACAGAGTGTGGATTCAGGCCAGACGGGGCAGCACTGGGCTGCCCGTGTCAGCATCCAGGGTTGGTGAGGCGCCCGCAGACGCCTTCTGGCGTGTTTCTTTTCATGCATTGAACATATTTTGAAGGAAATACCAGGTGAGTTTACACAGCTTGATGGAAGACATCGGTTGATTCTTCTCACGAGGACTGTGTGGGACACACTCTGCCCTGCAGGGTCTCCTTGGAAACGGGGGTCAATCTGTCCTCACCTCTCCACCCCCAACAACCCCTCCCCGGGCCTACGGTTCCAGCGTCGTCAGCAGCTCCCACCCACCCCACTCCCCTGAGGCACTGGCCCCTGCTGGCCCTGTAGGGCTGAGCCCCTCTCGGTGGGGCAGCTCGGGGGTCCCAGCGGTCAGGAGGCACGGCCTCACCAGCCCTCTCTCTGTACCCGGGGTGTCCGTGCTGGCGCAGATGGCACTGGTTCCACCAACGCCCTGAAGGGTGGCCCCTCCCACCATGGGGGACCCCACGGGGCCGGTCTAGCAACTCACCGGCCTTGACGCGTGAATCCTTACTCTCTAAGCACGCTCACCCCATCGCCGCGCTGGCGCTGGGGGTGCACACTGGCAGTTCTCGGCAGAGTTTCCCGCTCAGGAAGGCCTGCGTGGGAAGGCGGTGAGGCCTTGCTGTGGACAGACAGCATGAGCCACGAGGGTTGGGGGCCCAGGTGCCAAGTGGCAGCTTCGTCTTAAGTGACTACTTGGGCTTCGTTTGTAGTCAGGACAATCGGAAGCAACAGAAACATCCAGCAAGTGGCAGCCGAGAATGTGACAGCCAAGGCGCTTTCTCAGCAGGTCAGAGGTCAAGACCCTGTGCTTCCAGCGCAATAGTGTCAGGGCAATAATATCCCACACGCCACGTGGTGCAGTCAAAGCAAAGAAAAGCCGAATACGAGGGTCTAGTCTGGGGATGCCGCCGGATGGAGTCACACAAGATGAAGCTCTCGGAGGCCGGAGGGGACCAGAGCATCCTTGATGAGACGCGTTAAGTGGCCGGCGTGCCCCGCGCATGCTCTGCTTCCACAGGCGCAAGTCTGTGTCATAAAATCCTAACAAAGAACACGCTGCGGGGAATGGTCGATAATTGCGACGTAGAAAAGAATGAGAGGGTGATGCCAGAAGGTGGACCTTTGTGATTGTTTGATAGCGTGCGGGGTGGACTGTGCTACTAAAAAAAAATATTTAATTTTCACGCTGTGGCTGCATGGGGTCTTCACTGCTGGGTGCCAGCTTCCTCCAGCTGCGGCGAGCAGGAACCGCTCCCGGGTCTCGGGCATTGGCTTTCCAGTGCCCTGGCTGCTCGCCGTGCGGCTCTCAGGCTTCTGCAGACGCAGCCTGTGACTCTAGGGTGCGGGCTCAGGAGTTGTGGCCCATGGGCTTAGTCGCTCTAAGGCCTGTGGGATCTTCCTGGACCAGGGATCTAGCCCGTGCTCCCTGCATTGGCAGGCAGATGCTTAACCTCTGGGCCTCTAGGGAGCCTGCTGCCACCTTTTCATGCTATGATTAGATGATCTTCTAAAGAGTAAACTGTTAATTTCAATAAAATTAAAAATAGAACCAAAATCTCATTAAAAAATGGGCAAAGGGCCTTAGACATTTTCCCAAAGATATGCAGATGCCAAAAGCCACACAGAGAGTGCTCAGCATCACTAACCATCACGGAAATGCCAATCAAACCCCAAGGAGACAGCGCCCAACACCTGTCTAAACGCCTGTCATCACAGAGACAGCAAGTAACTAGCATCGGTAAGGAGGTGGGGAAAGGGGAAACTGACGCAGCCTCTGTGGGAAAGAGCACGAAGACGCCTCAGCAAATGAAGAAAGGGAACCACCGCGTGATCTGGCAGTTCCGCTTCCGGGTGTTTATCTGAAGAAGCGGAAACACGCGCTCACAAAGAGGTGTTCACCCCCCTGTTGACTTGAGCTTCATCTACAATAGCCAAGACAGAGCAGCCACCTCAGTGTCTGCTGATGGACGAGTGGATAAAAAAGATGGGGCATATAAATACAGCAGAAAAACGAGGAAATCTTGTCATTAAGAGATACATGACTGGACGTTGAGAGCATTCTTCTAGGTTAAACAAGTTGGACATAGGAAGACAAATGTTGCTTATACATGGAATCTAAAGAAACAAACTCCAGCTTGGACTTCCCTGGTGCACCCGTGCATGAGAATCCTCTTGCCAGTGCAGGGGATACAGGTTCAATCCCAGATATGGGAAGATTGCACCCACTACAGGTCAGCCAAGCCCACAGGTCACAGCTCCCAAGCCTGCCCTCGGGAGCCCTGCTCCTCAAGAGAAGCCACGGCAGCAAAGCCTGCGCCTCAGCCAGGGGGGCCCTCGCCTGCCGCGCTGGAGGAAGGCCCTGGGCAGCAGTGAAGACCCAGCAGGCCCAAAGAGGGGCTACGGGCTCCCGTCTCACCGTGGGCTTTTAAAAAACACAACAAACAAAAAACTCGAGCTCACAGACACAGAGAGCAGGCGGGTGGCGGCCAGAAGCAGCGGGCGGCCAGCGGAGCAGCTGAGTGAGGGCGAGAGGCACAGAGCCGGGTGATGACCGGAGTGAGCCGCGGACGGAAGGCCCCGCCTGCCAGCTGCAGGCAGCAATATTGCTTTGTGTATTTGAAAGCTGCCAAGAGGGCAAGTCTTTA
Source organism: Procapra przewalskii (assembly GCA_006410515.1). NCBI lineage: Eukaryota > Metazoa > Chordata > Mammalia > Artiodactyla > Bovidae > Procapra > Procapra przewalskii. The sequence continues at coordinate 278,194 of SJYF01000688.1, forward strand.
AAGTTCTCATCACAAGAAGAAAAAAAAATCCGTAAGTATGTCTAGGGATGAATGGGAGCTAGATTTCATAGAGTGGTCACTTTCCAGCATACACGCATCAGATCGTCACGTTGTCCACCTGAAGCTACGTGGTGGCAGTACTTTAGTCTCTAAGCCGTGTCTGAAATTCCAGACCCGTGGGCTGCGGCCACCAGGCTCCTCTGTCCATGGGGCTCTCCAGGCAAGACTGCTGGGAAGCGTGGCCATGCCCCTCTCCAGGGGGTCTTCCCGACCCAGGAACTGAACCCAGGTCTCCTGCAGTGCAGGCAGATTCTTTACCAACTGAGGTACAAGGGAAGCTCTAAACTGAAATAACTAATGTCAATTATACCTCAGTAAAAAAGACAATCTGAACATGCCACTTGGCAGAAGGTGACGTAAATTGCTCCTTCACAAGGGTACCCACGGTAGCAGGAGAAATGGCTCCTCAGTTCAGTTCAGTTCAGTTCAGTCGCTCAGTCGTGTCTGACTCTGTGCGACCCCATGGACTGCAGCATGCCAGGCCTCCCTGTCCATCACCAATTCCTGGAGTTTACTGAAATTCATGTCCATTGAGTCAGTGATGCCATCCAACCATCTTATCCTCTGTCGCCCCCTTCTCCTCCTGCCTTCACTCTTTCCCAGCATCAGGAGCTTTCCAAATGAGTTAGTTCTTTGCATCAGGTGGCCAAAGTATTGGAGTTTCAGCTTCAGCATCATTCCTTCCAATGAATATTCAGGACTGATTTCCTTTAGGATGGACTGGTTGGATTTCCTTGCAGTCCAAGGGACTCTTAAGAGTCTTCTCCAACACATCAGCTCAAAAGCATGAATTCTTCAGCGCTCAGCTTTCTTCATAGTCCAACTCTCACATCCATACACGACCACTGGAAAAACCATAGCTTTGACTAGACGGACATTTGTTGGCAAAGTAAAGTTTCTGCTTTTTAATATGCTGTCTAGGTTGGTTATAACGTTCATACCAAGGAGCAAGCGTCTTTTAATTTCATGGCTGCAGCCACCATCTGCAATGATTTTGGAGCCCAAAAAAATAAAGTCTGCTGCTGATTCCATCATTTTCCCATCTATTTGTCAGGAAGTGATAGGACCAGATACCATGATCTTAGTTTTCTGAATGTTGAGCTTTAAGCCAACTTTTTCACTCTCCTCTTTCACTTTCATCAAGAGGCTTTTTAGTTCTTCTTCACTTTTTGCCATAAGGGTGATGTCATCTGCATATCTGAAGTTATTGATGTTGTATCAACCTTGATTCAAGCTTGTGCTTCTTCCAGCCCAGTGTTTCTCATGATGTACTCTGCATAGAAGTTAAATAAGCAGGGTGACAATATACAGCCTTGACGTACTCCTTTTCTTATTTGGAACCAGTCTGTTGTTCCATGTCCAGTTTTAACTGTTACTGCTTGACCTGCATACAGATTTCTCAGCAGGCAGGTAAGGTGGTCTGGTATTCTCATCTCTTTCAGAATTTTCCACAGTTTATTGTGATCCACACAGTCAAAGGCTTTGGCATAGTCAATAAAGCAGAAACAGATGTTTTTCTGGAACTCTCTTGCTTTTTTCAATGATCCAGTGGATGTTGACAGTTTGATTGTCTGGTTCCTCTGCCTTTTTTAAAACCAGCTTGAACATCTGGAAGTTCACGGTTTACATATTGCTGAAGCCTGGCTTGAATTTTGAGCATTACTTTACTAACGTGTGAGATGAGTGCAATTGTGCGGTACTTTGAGCATTCTTTGGCATTGCCTTTCTTTGGAATTGGAATGAACACTGACATTTTCCAGTCCTGTGGCCACTGCTGAGTTTTCCAAATTTGCTGGCATATTGAGTGCAGCATTTTCACAGCATCACCTTTCAGAATTTTAAATAGCTCCACCGGAATTCCATCACCTCCACTAGCTTTGTTCATAGTGATGCTTTCTAAGGCCCACTTGACTTCCCATTCCGGGATGTCTGGCTCTAGATGAGTGATCACACCATTGTGATTATCTGGGTCATGAAGATCATTTTTGTACAGTTCTTCTGTGTATTCTTGCCACCTCTTCTTAATATCTTCTGCTTCTGTTAGGTCCAGACCATTTCTGTCCTTTATTGAGCCCATCTTTCCATGAAATGTTCCCTCGGTATCTCTAATTTTCTTGAGATCTCTAGCCTTTCCCATTCTGTTGTTTTCCTCTATTTCTTTTCATTGATCACTGAGGAAGGCTTTTTCATCTCTCCTTGCTATTCTTTGGAACTCTGCAGTCACATGGGTATATTTTTCCTTTCACCTTTGCCTTTCACTCCTCTTCTGTTCATAGGTATTTGAAAGGCCTCCTCAGACAGCCATTTGGCCTCTTTGCATTTATTTTCTTGGGGATGGTCTTGATCACTGCCTCCTGTACAATGTCATGAACCTCCATCCACAGTTCTTCAGGCACTCTATCAGATATAATCTCTTGAATCTATTTGCTACTTCCAATGTATCATCATAAGGGATATGATTTAGGTCATACCTGAGTGGTCTAGTGGTTTTCCCTACTTTCTTCAATTTAAGCCTTAATTTGGCAATAAGGAGTTCATGATCTGAGCCACAGTCAGCTCCCAGTCTTGTTTTTGCTGACTGTAGAGAGCTTCTCCGTCTTTGGCTGCAAAGAATATAATCAGTCTTATTTCTGTATTGACCACCTGTTGATGTCCGTGTGTAGAATCTTCTCTTATGTTGTTGGAAGAGGGTGTTTGCTATGACCAGTGCATTCTCCTGTCAAAACTCTATTAGCCTTTGCCCTCCTTCACTCTGTACTCCAAGACCAAATTTTCTTATTACTTCAGGTGTTTCTTGACTTCCTACTTTTTCGTTCCAGTCCCGTATAATGAAAAGATCATCTTTTTTGGTTCTAGAAGGTCTTATAGGTCTTCACAGAACCATTCAACTTCAGCTTCTTCAGTGTTACTGGTTGGGGTATAGATTTGGATTACTGTGATATTGAATGGTTTGCCTTGGAAACAAACAGAGAGCATTCTGTCGTTTTTGAGATTGCATCAAAGTCCTGCATTTCAGACTCTTTTGTTGACCATGATGGCTACTCCATTTCTTCTAAGGGATTCCTGCTCACAGCAGTAGATATAATGGTCATCTGAGTTAAATTCACCCATTCCAGTTCATTTTAGTTCGCTGATTCCTAGAATGTCGACATTCACTCTTTCCATCTCCTGTTTGACCACTTCCAGTTTGCATTGATTCATGGACCTAACATTCTAGGTTCCTATGCAATATTGCTTTTTATAGCATCAGACTTTACTTCTATCACCAGTTACATCCACAACTGGGTATAGTTTTTGCTTTGGCTCTGTGTCTTCATTCTTTCTGGGGTTAGTTCTCCACTGATCTCCAGCAGCATATTGGGCACCTGCCAACCTGGGGAGTTCATCTTTCAGTGTCCTATCTTGTTGCCTTTTCATACTGTTCATGGGGTTCTCAAGGCAAAAATACTGAAGTGGTTTGCCATTCTCTTCTCCAGTGGACCACATTATGTCAGAACTCTCTACCATGACCCATCTGTCCTGGGTGGCCCTACATGACATGACTCATAGTTTCACTGAGTCAGACAAGGCTGTGGTCCATGTGATCAGATGGGTTAGTTTTCTGTGATTGTGGTTTTCAGTCTGTCTTCCCTCTGATGGAGAAGGATAAGAGGCTTACGGAAGCTTCCTGATGGGACAGAGGGGAAAACTGGGTTTTGTTCTGATGGGTGGGGCCATGCTCAGTAAATCTTTAATCCAATTTTCTATTGATGGGCAGGGCTGTGTTCCCTCCCTGCTATTTGACCTGCAGCCAAACTATGGTGGAGGTAATGAGGATAATGGCGGCCTCCTTCCAAAGGTCCCATGATGCACTGCTGCACTCAGTGCCCCCGACCCTGCAGCAGGCCACCGCCGACCCACGCCTCAGCCAGAGACTCCTGGACACTCGCGGGCAGGTCTGGGTCAGTCTCTTGTGGGATCGCTGCTCCTTTCTCCTGGGTCCTGGGGCACCAAGGTTTTGTTTGTGCTTTACAAGAGTCTGTTTCCCCAGTCCTGTGTAAGTTCTGGCAGTTCTATGGTGGGGTTAATGGGGACCTCCTCCAAGAGGGCTTATGCCATTCCCAGGTCTGCTGAATCCAGAGCCCCTGAGCCCACAGAAGTTCACTGCCAACCCGCACCTCCACAGGAGACACTCAGACACAGCTCTGGCTCGGTCTCTGTGGGGTCTCTGGTCCTGGTGCGCACAGGTATGTTTGAACCTTCTGAGCGTCTCTGGCGAGTATGTGGTTTGATTCTAAACATGATTTTTCCCTGTTTACCATCTTGTTGGGGCTTCTCCTTTGCCCTTGAACATGGGGTATCTCCTCACAGTTGCTCCAGCACTACGCAGCTGCCACAAACCACAAATTCTTTCATCTTCAAGCTTTAGTAAAATAGTCCCACATAAGGCTTAATTCATATCACTGGTAAGCACTTCAAAAACCCAGCTCAGCCTTTGAGGAAAATCAACACCAAAGTGCCATGGTGAGCTTGCCACCATCCAGAACATTCTAGGCCGTTGTCCAGTCCAGGCTGGTTTCCACGGAGCAGTGCTGACACACTTGGACACAGGCAGAACTTTTTTCTTTTTGTTTTCTGGGGTTTTTTGCTCACTTAAAACTTTTGTCCACATTTTGTTTCAGCTTCTAAAGGAGAGAGAGAGCTAGGAACTTTTCTCTGATCATGTCCTGGTTTAAAGTCTCTGTCATGGGCACCCTGCTGTTAAAGGCAGTGATGGGCTGGGCCTTCTGCCCATTCACTCTCACTTCTGTTCCTGTTCCCTTTGCTGGGAAATTCTTGTCCTAAATTAAAGACTGTATCCCCTGCAGCTGCTAATGAGAAAGGCTGTAGCTGTCTTCTGTCTTCCTCATTCCCATAGTTTTCACATTTGATCAACAACCTCTTCTCACCAATTTTACCCCCAAGTGCACCCAAACCTCTGCCTCTGCCAGCCCCTCTGGCCCCTGCCTGCTGGGCCCACCATGCCTCAGCTGACCTTGACTCCCCTGTTTATTGCAAAGGCCTCTAATTGGCCCCCCCGGCCTCCAGCCTCTCTGGCTCCAATCCATTTTCTGTGCTTTACTCACTATGTCTTAAAGAAACACTGTTCCACTCCCCAGTCTGCAAGTGGGCAGTTTCTCTTGAGCCACAGGACAAAGATCAGTCTTCTCAGAAGACACACGAGGTCCTCTTGCACCCGACTGCAGCTTGCTCTCCCGCTTTCACCGCTTGCTTCCCAAACACACCTGCCCTACAGTCACGTGGATCTCCTGACTCTCCTGCAAGGACTCAGCCCTCTGTCCTTCAAAGCACAAAGTGCACAGGCACCCTCGTCCATGGTTCCCTCTACTTGGAGTCTTGTGTACCTGCCTCAGGCTTGGAAACTCTCAGTTCATCCATCAAGACTCAGCTCGGTAGGCACTTCTTCCAGGAAGCCTTCCTGGAAATCCCCAGAAGAACCTGGTTGAATCATCCTTGAATGAGCATCTTTCCCACCTGGCTCTAAGCTCCCCAGGGATGGCCTCACCTTCCTCATGCTTCCTCCCGTTCCTGCAACTGAGCCTGGCACACAGCACCAACCACTAGGCCATGTCACCTTAACTAAATGTGAACGAACACATTCTCTGTTCAGAGGAAACAGGAGTCAGTACCAGGAACACCTGTTTCTCAATGACTAGTCTCCTCTATAACATCTTGAAAGACCTTGGAGATCAGTGAGAGTGAAGGGGTTACTCAAACGTCCTCACTGGAAAGATGTGACTTACAAGTTAGGACTGAAATAAAATCAAATTGAAAAGAAGTAGTCATCCAGGACTCAGTTTTTGTCTAAAAATATAAACCATGACATGGATACAAATGTATTCATTTTTCTTAAATAGTCCTTATCACTTAAGAGATGAGGCCTGTTAAAGCACTCAGGCTACGCCAACATGGCGCTGATTACAGAATTTCTAATTGGCATAGATGTAGTATAGGAGAAGGGACATTCCCTGCTGGCATTAAGCATTTCTGTCAAGACATTTCTGAGAACAGTGTCTAATTTGGAGAAGCAAAATGTGAAAAGAAACTCAGGCAGTCTTTCTATTTTCCAAGTTATTTACAAGATCAGCAAATAGCAATGTTTATTCAGCATATACTATGCATGAGGCAAGTTTCTTGGGGCTGGAAGTGAGGAGAAAGACAAAGACAAAACACGCACATCTCTGTTTTCAAGGAGAGTGTGTGAATTCTATAGCTGCTCCCTTTTCCAGGGGATCTTTCCAGCCTGCGGATGGAACTCAGGTCTCCCGCATTGCAAGCAGATTCTTTACCAGCTGAGCCACCAGGGAAGGCTGACAGATGTTTAGTGAAATATAAATTTTCAAATATTTGGAAATTGCACAGTCTATTCAAAACCTGTTTCCGCTCAGCATGTCCAAAAGCCACTTTTTAATTTCAATCCTGGTTTCTGTTTCTCCTAAAAAGTAAGATCGGTGGACACGATATAATGAATCCAGAGTCGCCCGGAATGAGCCACCGTGACAGAGGCTTCCAGGGACATTTATCCAGGACTGAACTGAGCCCGTTGTTACTGCTTGGGATCCTCAGGCAAGAGACACGGGAGCTTATGACAAGTGACGTGAAGCTGAAGAATGCCCAGGGCTCCGCTAGACAGGTTCTGATAATGTGAGAACAGAAGGTAATGTCAGCTGGGATTTTCTTACATTTCAAACTCGTGCCCAGACCCAGAAAGTCACGTTGGCGTCTCCCACTTGCCCCGGCAACGTGCTGCTTGGTTCTGAAGAACTGTCCGCTGATACCCTGTAGCCATGTCTGAGACCCATTCCCTGGGCCTCCATCCTTAACACTCCTAGCCTGAAAAATAAAATAGCCTTTTTTTTCTGTCCAGACTGTTTCAACCGTTTCCCAGTGGGCTGCATTATCACCAGAGTTATCTTTTAAAAATGAGAGGCTAGCCCTTTGTCCTTCTGCTCAAATCCAAGCAATGATTCTCCTTTGTCTGTAGAATAAACCCGCATCCGGGCGTGACAGCAGATGCCTCGAGGCACCTCCTGGGGTTTTCTTCTCCAGATCCTCCCCTCAGCCTCCTCCCTTATCTTTTGTTGCTGTTGTGCCTCAGTCAGGTCTGATTCTTTGTGAGCCCAGGGACCTCAGCCCGCCAGACTCCTCTGTCCATGGGATTCTCCAGGCAAGAATACTGGAGTGGGCAGCCGTGTCCTTCTCCAGGGGGTCTTCCCGACGCTTGAACACGCGTTTCCCACATCTCCTGCATTTACTGAACCGCCCGGGAGATCCCCAGGCTAGAGTGGTTCAGAGCATAGCAGTGCTCCAGAGGCTGGCTCTGGTGCAGGCTGATCTACCGGAGACGAGGGCACCTGGGTGTCTGTGACCACGAGGGTGCTCTCTGGAGCCTCTGCCATGTGCAGGTTGGAGGTCAGAGCCTGGCCCCTTGGGCAGGGCTGTCCGTTTTAACCTGTGTCAGGATCTCCCCGGAGCGAGAGATCGTGTTTAAACACAGACTGCTGGGCTGCACCGCTGAGCTTCTGATTCAGGTGGGGGGATGTGGACCCTACAGGGCCATCATCAAGCCGGCCACACCCACCTCCAGCTGTCAAAGCAGGCCGCTGTTGAACAAGGACCTGCTGGCGTCACCTCCCATGGGGATGGTGGTGCCTCACGCTCACAACCCCAGGAGCTGTCGGGCCTCTGGGGCTGCTCTCAGAAGCAAAGGAAAGTAAGCTATTTCATGGAGTTTATCCAGGATTCAACTTTCACCATTTAATGAAGCCAGACAATTTCTGTTAGATCTACAGCAGCTGAGACTTTACGAGTGTCACTCTGCCTGTCAGAGGGACCAATGGCTGATCCCTTTCAGGAAATCTTGGGTGTCTTTGAAAGAATACCCCGAGAAAAAGGACACGCGAGGGCTGAGGACACAAATTGTCCCCTGCATTCGGAGCCTTCACAGGTGCCTAAAGGGTTTTGTAAACTGCAGGGGAGAGAAAAGTTGCCGAGTCTGCAAGAAATGAACTGGAGATCCTCCCATGGTGTATATATAACCTACCCCGTTTGCCTTGTTCAGTTTGAGGCTAAACCCAGGAATCCTTCAAGTACTTGTTTAGCCTCAAGCCATGACTGGGTTATTGGAGCACTGAAGCTCTGCCTGAAGTGTAACCCTGCAGACGCCTCTCTTGAGAAATCATCCTTTCTAGCCCTGCAAGCGCGACATGGGGCCTCCCTGGTGGCGCGGAGGTAAAGAATCCCCCGCCAGTGCAGGAGACACAGGGACCCGGGTTCGATCCCTGGGCCCGGAAGATCCCCTAGAGGGGGAAACGGCAGCTCACTCCAGCGTTCTAACCTGGAAAACCCCAGGGACAGAGGAGCCTCGCGGGCCGCAGCCCATGGGGTCGCAGAGTCGGACAGAGCTGCGTGCGCACACACACACACACAAGCGTGACACGAGGCCCAGCGTCCGTCAGCGTGGGTCCCATGCTCTTTGTCACTTGCTGCTGCACTGGAATCATCCTTGCCCTGCCCTGGGGACACATAGCCCGAGATATCTGGAGTACAGTCCCAGGGGACGGGCCGGGGGATGGACCGTTGGTCCGCCAGTGGCAGTTTCACGTCCTCTGAAACCCGGGTGGTGAGGTTTCACATGCCGCTGATCTTCCTGGGTAAACACACATCTGCTGCAGATAAGCCTCTCTTCTCAGATGGATGATGTTTGCCTTTGTCTAAACAGTCTCTATTTATAAATCTCTTTTATTCATTTCAATAAGCCACACAGTGTGACTCCCAGGTGGGGGCCCAAAGCAAAGCCTTAAATGGAAGGGCAGAGCCCACGAGGCGATGGCCCCAGGGGGAGAGGGAGCCTTTCACAGAGGCACCAGCCCTGAGAAGAGCGCACACTGGAACGTTGATGAATCCCTCCTTCAGGTTAGGACAGTAGGCGGAATTTCAATATGCACTCCCTGCTTAGCCTATCCCAAGAGCCAACATTCCTACTGAGTATCTGTTAAACCTGCCGTTGGGTTTCAGGAGCGTCAAACAGCTTTGCTCCTGGTGTCCCCAGATGGGGCTCACGTTTCCGTCAACATCCTGACAATACCTACCTGCATGGCCTACGCTGGGGAAAAGGGTAGAGAGGTTTGTAAGGATAGTTATTTACTTATTCATTTTTACCGTGGTTTCTCTTTTAAATGAGCACATTTTCTTGGTGATTCTGTCTTCACGTTTTCCTTTACTGTGTCTGAAGCTGTTGCCTTGGCTACGGGAAACACTGATGCTGATAAATTGCATTTCACATCTAAGACAGTCGAAGTTTCTGGCAGGGTGGACATTTATATAATGTTCTTTGCCACAGGCAAACCTTTTTTCTGAGGGGTTTGAAGATTCTTTTCTTCTCCTTACGAAGAAGGAAATCTTGATACATCTCCAATTACCCTCAGCTGAGACGTTTGATCTCATGATTATTCAAGAAGCCCAGTGGCGTGTTTCTCTCGCAGACTTAATGCCTCACTGCCGTCTCCCCACTTGTCTTGTCCCTTTGGGTTCAAGGGAGAAGGTTCTCCAGTTTGACAGGGAACCTCGGTGCTCCGATGGAGCAGAGCTGGGCAGATGACACACAGCACAGAGAAGCCTTCTGGCGACGCATCAGAGCTACTTCTGCGCGCTCTTTCCACTCTGTCTTTGCTCAAACAACGCCGCATGCCTCAGGGTTCCACAGAGACCACGTCTCCAAGTGTCGGTGGCGTGAGGAGCGCTCCCAGACACAGCTGCGTTCCCGCCCTCACAAGCGACCCCACAGCACTGTCGGGTGTGAGTCCACGCGCTCCTGGCCAGGGGCGCCCGGATTCCAAGCTGGATCCTGGTGCGAGGTCCGTGCTGCGGGAGGACCGGGGCCTCGGGTCCTGCTGTCTCAGGGCTTGGTTCCACCACGAGAGCACGGGCTCCCTGCAGATCCCAGGGGTCTGCATGCAGGGACCGAGCACATCTGGACCACGCTCGTGCCAGCTGGTGGCTGGACCAAGGCGGGACGGCAGGGCCACCCAGCGCAGAGCAAGACCAGAGGTCCTGGGAGAGGGCGGGTCTTACACCTCCTGCTCCAGATGCTCACCTGCCCGGAGTCTCCGTCCACCACAGTCTCCTCACTTCGGGCAAGACGACCCCCATCTCATTCACCCAGCACAGGGGCACCAGCCTCTGCCGTAGTCAATAGCTTCTCCAGCTGTTTGAAAAATTACATTTGATCACGATCTGGTGCCTCACTGATGTGCTACGTGGCCCAGAGAAATGCGTTTGTTTGTTTGTATTTTTCTCCTGGAACTGCTCTTTCCCAACTGCCCCTCTGTGTATCTATTTATTCTTAAGGCTTCTATTTCTTCCTCAGAGAACTGCAAAAGCAATCTAATTTCATTGTGAAATCTAGTGGGAGGGATAAACAAACTTCAAATTTCACTTATCCAACTCAGCGATGATCATTTGTGACAAACATCTCCACTCAGAAATTGGTGCCTTTCTGCGCTTTCCTATAATCAAATAGGAAGCGGTTTTGAAACCCCAAGCAGGTCATTTTGGCACAAAGAGAGCAGGGGCGTTTGCCCGCTGGCTGGCACCCCGCACATCAGAAGATTTGTGTCCAAGGGCGTCAGCCCACAGTTAGAGGGCCTCCTCGGGTCACGGGGATGGTAGCAGGGGCTGGGGGGCCCTGTGTGGTAAACACGCTGCTCTGCTGTTTCAGCTCTAAGAAACAGCATTGCAGATAGGAGTGAAAAGCTCCGAGTAGAAATTCAGAGTCCGTGGGCGCCCTGGCCTGGCGGACTCTCAAAGTCATAGGACGTGCCGGCTGGGCAGGACCCTGGGTCTGAACCTGGAGGGGTGTGTCTGTGAGTGGGGACCTGGGACCCGGGCTGGAGAGGCGGCCCCAGCTCATCAGGAGGGGCGCAGGGATGAGGGCCTGACCTCCAGCCCCGGTCTCTCTCCCGTCCTTCCCTCCCTGGTGTGCACCCACATGTGCCCGCGCCTGCCTCGTCCCCCTCCAGGGGAATGGCTGTTGAAAAGGCCAGCCACAGCCTTTTCCAAGCCAGCGGGAGCCAGCAGGGGTGAGGCGGATGCTGGGGCACCCAGGCCTGTAAGCAGGACGTTGGCACAGTGTCTGCACTCAGGGCTCCCGCCCCAAGGAGAGACCCCGCTGTGGGCCCCGCTGGCCCACCTGCGAGAGCCTGGGCTCCGCGGCCCGCCTTGCCTCCCAGCCCCTCGCGGTATGGACCAAGCCGGCCGCTGGCGAACGTGGCTGGCTTTGGGGACACAGTGATCGTGGCTGCATGCTGGGGCTGAGGGGCACGGCTCTCCCTTCAGACCTCCAGGGCCTGCTGGGTGCCTCAGAGTGGAACCGTGTGGGCAAACGGCTCGAGCCCGATGGCCTCATTCCTCGCGTGTGCGGCACTCAGCCTGGGCCCGGCCGGCCCTCAGACAGAAGCAGTGAGCATGGGGACCTTGCGCACTGCAGCCCGCCAGTCTCTTCTGTCCACGGGCGCCTCCAAACGAGGATGCTGGGGTGGCTGCCGACGGACACGTGTCTTAGGGGCTTGTCCAGTGCTTTTGGAATGTTTTGGTTTTAAGAAGCTGTGATTTAGAGGAAGGGACGGGGAGAGAACAGAGACCCCGGGGCAGAGGCTGGAAGAGGTCAGGGCCGCTCGGCTCCTCCCTAGGCGGCTCTGGGTAGGGGGCACTCAGCTCGAGTAACTCTTAGGCTGAGAGGGCCCATCAGACGTGTGTGTGACACTCAGCCACCCACCCCCACACACACACACAGTGCTTGTGTAGCCTCACGTCCACCAAATTCCAGCTGGCGGGAAAAGCGTAACCACAAGACCACAGGCCAGACCAGAGGCCCAGGGCGCGGCGCGGCCTCGTGGCTGCAGTTGTCAGGACTGATTCTTTCCGTTACTCGATGTTTCTGTTAATCAGCCTTACTTGTTTCCTGTGTTTGACAAAACTCAATGAGCATGGGTAATAGGCAGGGGCCCATCAGGACTGAGGCCTGGGGTAAGCGATACTGATGTAAAATGCAGACCAGGAGCCGTGTGTGGATGTGTGTGTGTGGGGGGGGTGGTATATGTATGTATGGGTCGGTGGGTGACTGGTATGTGTTGTGTGTGTGTGTGTTGTGTGTGTGTGTGGTGGGGGTGTGGGTGAGTGGTGTGTGTGGGTGTGTATGTGTGGAGGGGATGTATGTAGGTGGCGTGTGTGTGGGTGGGTAGGTAGTGTGTGTGTTGTGTGTGGGGTGTGTGTGTGGGGTGTGTGTGTGTGTGTATGTGTGTGTGTGTGTGTGTGTGTCTGTTGGGTGTGTGTTATGTGTGTGTGTGTGTGTGTGGAGTCTCTACAGGAAGCGCTATGGCTCCAGGCAGAGAAGCAAAGGGAAGAAGCCAGGGCACCTGGGAACCCGGGGGCTCGGGCGTGACCCTGGGAACCCACACACGCCTGGGGGTGCCTGCTGGTCTCCAGGCTCTGAGGGGCGCCGGCTGCCCGTGAAGGCATCTGAAGGAACCCAGGGGGCTGCTCCACGGTGCAGGAAGCCTTCCAGGTGGGTGCAGGTATTCCTGGGACAGACAGCCCTGGAAGGGACAGACAGCACTCAGCAGGGAGAAGCCTTCCTGCCTGGTTGCCGAGGAGCAGGGAAAGGCGGGGGGCTGTCCAGAGCCCAGGGAAGGGTGCGCCTGGGGGCAGCTGGCCGTGGGGAGCGTGGGGTGCAGGGGCTGCCCCACAGCAGAGTGCAGAGCGGGACTGCAGGCTGGGGTCTGAAGCAGAATCTGGCCTCCGTTCCCGAAGCTGAGTTACATCCCAGAGATTGAGTACTGGGTGAGGTGGAAGAGAACGGCTCTGCTGGGTGGCCAGGCCAGGGGGCCCAGGGGGTTCACGTCCTCACAGACGCATGTCCCACCTGGACAGGGCAGTGAGAGGTTTGTCCGCTACAGTTCAGAGAGGGTGTGATCGGCACGTGGGCATTACTCTGACTGGTTGGTGGGGAGGTAAGTGGGAGTCAGCATCACCAACCTTCAGATCCCCGCTGGTCTGGGGCCCACATGCTGGCGGGCAGCGGACAGCTTACAGAACCACCTGGTGGGGGCGTCAGTTCATCTGGAAAACAAAGATACTGTGCCGTGAACCCCAGAAGGCGAGCCGGGACCCGCTCCCCAAGGCTACCCTACTGTTCCTTCCCGGATCCCCCGAGTCTCTGCGTCCCCTCTCTGCTCTGATGAGCAACGCGGCTGATGGAAGGCAGGGACGATCAAAGAGGCCGAGCGAAGCCTGTTTCCTGTGATGGAGAAATGGGGGACCCAGAAAGGCTTTGCACCCGGGAGCCCCACGGGGCCCTGCTTGGCTTCAGGTCCAGCGGGTAACCGGCAAGGTGCTCCTGTGGGCGCACCTCCCTGAACCACAGGGCCCTTGCTGCCAAGGACCGCGCCCCCCCGCCTGTCACAGCCTGCCCCTCCACTCGAAGTAAACTCCGTCTGCCGCCGAGCTGCCATTTCTGTGCTTTTCTCTCCACACAGATGTCATGGAGACACACCTAAAGCATATTTTAAAGGTTTTAGTTTTTATCTTTACCAAAAAAAGAGGTAGAAATGTTGAGAGCAGTTGAATCCATTCTTTTGATTTAGAATCACATGTCTGTGTCTGCGGTGTTCCTGCGTTCTTCGCCTGGATGCCCCAGTTCTCTCCTCTACTGGGATCCTTTGGGTCTTGTCCATCATCTGTGAGGCTCTGAAAGCCAGTTTTGACCAAGTCTCCTCAGACAGTCAAGAGTTCCTTGGGGCTTATACACCTAGAAATAGTGCTCAGTGGGGCAAGGCATGCATCTTCCATTTCGGGAGAAAATTCCCAACTATTTCCAAAGCAGTTGCGCCCACTTAGCCCTCCTCCAGCGACGTATGGAGGCGCGAGTGGAGCTGCACTGGTCTGACGCAGGTGTGGCCAGGCGGCCTGGTCTACAGCGGGCTGGGAGGCAGGGGGGCCCCTGTGGCAGTGGGCAGCTGGCCCTAGCCCCCGAGGGTCAGGCCTTGTTCCCGCAGCATTTCCTCCTCTGCTCGCCATCTGGGTCGCTTCTCTGCTGGGCGCCGCTTTCCGGGATAACCTGCAGGTGTCCCTTGTTCGTCCCGACACCAGCCCCCGTCAGTGCCGGGAATCGCTTCCTCCAGGCTGAACCCTGCCTTTGCGTTTCCTTGTCTCAGAAACTGGGGCATGAGCTCCAGTGTGCGGTGATGATCCGAGCTCACTTACCTGATCCCCTTCCTGGAGGGGAGGCGTCCTGGGAGGCAGGGTGAGTCCCTGTCTCCATCGCTGCTACCAGCCTTGAGGGAAAAGGGCCAGCGCTGTCCATCTTGAGAGAGCATGGAGGTTAGTGTTAGGAACTGGAACTGGTTGGAACCAGGGAATGACTGGAGTCCTGGCCCTCCTGATTTTGGCGTTTCTTTACTGTCTCCCAGCTGCATATTTCTCCATGGGAAACAGGGAACGTGAAACTTCAAATGAAAGGTCATAAAGCAGCATACTGGCTTAGCGACACGGAAAGAGGCGTAAACACGGGCAAAGGGGGCTCGTTGTGGATAGTGAGAGAGACGGCTCCTGTGTGCCCTGGGTCCTGCCCGCCTGCCAGGCAGAGAGGACTCACACCTTCTCACAAACTGTCCCATTGGCACCCATGGGACGGGTGAGGAACCCTCTTTCTAGACTCTGAAGGTATTAACAGCTGCAGACCCAGCTATTATGTCCTAGCTCATAAAAATCATAGGCTTCCCAGGTGGCGCTAGTGGTGAAGGATCTTCTTGTCAATGCAGGAGATGTAGAAGATGCAGGTTCAATCCCTGGGTGGGGAGGGTCTCTGGAGAAGGGCGTGGCAACCCACTCCAGTATGCTTGCCTGGAGAATCCCACGGACGGAGGAGGCTGGCAGGCTACAGTCCATGGGGTCACAAAGACTCAGACATGACAGCATGCACACACACACACACACACAGTATCACAGATTTCCAAATCAGTGGGAATGAAGTCAGAGTCTGCTTGTGTCATCCTTGAGTGAGATCAGAAGGAAACATTCCAAAGATTAAGACTGCAGAAGCTTCCCAGAATCTCTGTTACCTTCAGTTTGATAGCAAGAAATCAGAGGAATCAGGTTTTAAAATTGCTTCTGATACACAAATGGTCCAGCTGAACCTCTGGAGCCAGAGAACCAGAACTTAAGACACGTAATCCTCTCCGGTTTCAACAGCCCCATTCATCAGCCATAAAGTAGCTGAGCAAGAAGCTCCAATGAGCCTGGAAGGTACGGCTCCTCCTCCTTGGTGGTCTGGGGGAGCCTGGGTGCAGCGATGCCTCATCCATCAGCCAGCAAAGTAGGCCACGGCCCAGGATTTCTTCTCTGCACCAGGCAGGGCTTCTTAATAGGCTGTGAGCCTCTTGGGCAGTCTCTGCCTCCGTGAGTATGTGTTTAAACGAACGAATGTACAGATGGATGGAGGGAAGTGAACAGGGGTGGATGGATAGATGGATGCAGGATGTATGGGCAGGTGGATGGATTGATGGACACAGGTGGGTGGTGTGATGTGTGCCCCCATGCACACGAGGGAGGATTGGTGGATGGATGAATAGATAGTCAGATAGATGATGGATGGATGGATGGATGAAGGGCCAGATGCATGCAGAGGTGGATGGGTTTGTGAGTGGCAGATGGATGGATGGATATAATGGACGGATGGATGAATAAATGGCAGATGATGGATGGATGGATATAATGGACGGATGGATGAATAAAAGGCTAGATAGATGGATGGATGGATGGATAGATGGATGAATAGGTGGATGGATGAAGGGCCAGATGGATGCAGAGGTGGATGGGTTTGTGAGTGGCAGATGATGGATGGATGGAGATGGATGGTTGTCTGTATGCACGCATGCACACGCAAGCGGGTGGATGGGTGCGTGGATGGGTGAGTAGGTGGAGAGGGAAGGGTGAGGGACGGCCACGGTTTGTCCCAGGCCCTCTCTGGGCCCCTCCTCACCTCAGACAGGCTTGTCTGGGCTGTCCTCCTCCTCTCCACATCTGGGAAATGATCCTTCAAGAACTTCAACCCCTGTGGTCTTGCCCTACTTTCTACTTCTTCAAACAGAGAATCAGAGTGTCAGGGGGAATGGAGGCAGCCGACCCCCACTCAGAGGGAGACCTGCCTGGACTGAGGAGCCAAGCCACGGTCTGGGGCAGGAGTTCTGTGAAACACGCCCTTGCTTCCTGATCTATCTCCGCGTGAGCCCGCCTACTGCTTCTCCCAAAGAAAAGGTAACGCGAATGAAATCTCAGTCCTCAAATGGAGTGGATTCAGGCGACCTCTACGGGGTTCGCTGGAGAGAGGGGTCGGGTTACCGCTCTACAGGCAGGTGGAACCCAAGGACACACACTTTGCAGTTAAGGGACCGCCGGCCACCACGGTGAGGGGGCAGTGCAGAAGGCCAGCTGCCGTCCCGGGCCCTCCAGAGGGGACTCGCTCTCTCCACTTGAGGATGGATCAAGGTTGTACCACCCAGTAGCAGAACAGACCAGGGTTTGGATCAAGCACATGAACCTCACACCTTAGACCACTCTCTCCTCAAGCCCACTGTCCAGCCAGTGATCTGAGCTGGCCACCGAGGGCCCAGGGGCCAGGGGACGTGGCCCAGTGACGGTGACTCCTGAAGGCCACCATCAGCCACTTCCTGAGCAGAGCGGAGCAGAGCTCCGGCATCAGCAAGGATGCAGACCCCGGGTGACCCCCGAGACTGGCGACTCTGCGGTTCTGGCGGCCCCCACGCTGCACG
Source organism: Procapra przewalskii (assembly GCA_006410515.1). NCBI lineage: Eukaryota > Metazoa > Chordata > Mammalia > Artiodactyla > Bovidae > Procapra > Procapra przewalskii. The sequence continues at coordinate 295,122 of SJYF01000688.1, forward strand.
TGTTACCACCTGCTGCTGGCTTTCTGTGGGACAGCACGCTCCTCTGTTGGAAGGACACTGGCCTCTCATCGTGCCGAGCCCAGCAGAGTCCGGCCTTGTCGAGAGGCACCGTCTGAAGCACCGGCCCCGAGGAGCACACAGGCGCACTGGCCCTGGAGAGGCTGGGGCATCTCCTGGCTGACGTGGGGGCCTGGAACATGCCTGCCCTGCCTGGCTGGGCCTCCGTCTGAGGCCAGCATCCCACGGGCAGCTCTGCCCAGGGAGGAACAGGGAGGAAAGGGACTCAGGCTGTGGAAGCCCATGCCTGCTTCTTGGAGGGATTCTGAGGCCTCATAATGGAAATGTAAGCCAGCATTTAACTTCAACATCTGTCTAAATAACAGACTAAAAATGAGGCTAAGGAAGATGAACCAGAATGATTCCTCAGCCATTATAACTGAAGTAATAACCGTGCACCACGTGCGGATGGGAGTAGCACGGTCCTGCACCCGGTGGCTGGCACTGCGGCCGGTCTTCCAGGGCCATTTGCTTCTTGTGTGGATAACTCCTCCTGTGTCTGCCGCCCCTGTGCCGGTACCCCGCAGGAGGCTGGGGGCACTCCTCGGGCTCCCTGGCCTGACACGACAGCACCGATTGCCCTCAGTCTGGCATCTCTTTACCAAGCCTGCCGACCTCACCCTGAACCAAAGATGATAAAGGGTCCCAGAGGACGTAGCTGCTTTTTCATACAATCCCTCCTGCCAGTGGCAGGTGAGAGAAAGTATAAAACATCAAAACACACTAGGTCACGTGTGGCCGAAACCAAGGGGAAGGAGAGAATGCAGACGGGGCGTGAGAGGGGAGGGCGGAGAAGGGGCGCAGATGGGGCGGGGACCCCGAGTTGCCGCCGGTCCACATGAAGGGGAATGCGCTTTCCGAGGGCCGGCCTGGGGTCCCTGCTCTGGCAGCCCTGTCTTCTTGACAGGGGTGAGCAGCTCAGTATCTAAATAGGAAAAGTGAAGTGAAGTTGCTCAGTCATGTCCAACTCTCTGTGACCCCATGGACTGTAGCCCGCCAGGCTCCTCCATCAGGGGCCCCTCCAGGCAAGAATATTGGAGTGGGTGGCCATTTCCTTCTCCAGGGGATCTTCCCCACCCAGGGATTGAAGCCAGGTCTCCCACATTGCAGGCAGACTCCTCGCCCTCTGAGCCACCAGGGAAGTCCCAGAAAGGAAACTGTCCTCTAAAACGCATGCCCTACTTGTGAGTGGAGGGTCCCAACCACAGCCCTGGGTCCTGTGCGTTGGGCACACCCCCGGTGGGCAGGGGTCTGCCTGTGATCACTCCCATCCCGGGCTCACCACCCCTCCTGGGTGGATGCTTGGCCTGCTGGGGCCTCTGCAGCCCACATGCCCCACCTGAGACACCAGGCCTTCTCCCCTGAGCATCCTTGACTGCTGCCTCTTTCCTTTACAGTATGAGCTCCGAGGCCGAGGCCTTACCACAAGGATTCTTGCTGTCCTCACTCCAGAACCCTGCCTGGCACACAGTAGGCACAACCAAAGCTCGCTGGTGAAGGGGCTGTGGGGACAAGGGCGGGTCATCGGACTTGCGCTCTTGCCCACGTGCTTCTGGGAGAGTGGAGGACGTGGTCAGGCTGGTGGTGGGGCAGGTGCAGCTCCCCGGCTCTCTCAGCCTCGCAAGCTCATAGCTTCGCTGAGCTGAGTGGCCAAGTCAAAACTGAGCTCAGGGACTTCCCTGGCGCTCCGGAGGTCAGACCCCACCTCCACCTGCGGGGGCTGTGGCTTCAGTCCCTGATCGGGGAGCCAAGACCCCACACGGCTCTAGGCCAAGAAAACCAAAGCCCCCCAAATGGAAGCTGTATTATATTAATAGCAAATTCAATAAAAACTTTAAGAATGGTCCACATCAAAAAGCAGAATCATTCAAAAATGCCCCAGTAACTTTTTGAGAAAAAGTTGAGCTCAAGACACAAATTCCTCCAGGAATGACGGCTCCAGCCTGTGCTCTACTTTCTAATCAAAGTAGGGAGCTGAAGGCTCACAGCATGGCTTTGTATTAATAGTTTGGTACTTCTAAAACATTTTTATGTTTCTCCTCTGCTTTTTTAAAAATTTATTTTCTGTTGGAGTATAGTCATTTACAATGTGCTGGGTTTTGGTGTACAACAGAGGGCTTCAGTTATACGTACACACGTGCACATGGTCCTGATGCTCATGGGGTTCTCACTGGCTCATGGGGCACCAGTGCCTGGGTCACCTGATGCAAAGAGCCAGCTCATTGGAAAAGATCCTGATGCGGGAAGGATTGAGGGCAGGAGGAGACGGGGACGACAGAGGATGAGATGGTTGGATGGCATTGCCGACTCAAAGGACAGGAACCTGGGCAAACCCTGGGAGATAGTGAGGGGGGTTGCAGGTCTGGGGTGCTGCAATCCATGGGGTCACAAAGAATCAGACATGACGGAGCGACCTAAGAACAACAACAATACCTGTGTCTGGGTTTCCCGGGGGGTGCTAGTGGTAAAGAACCCTCTGCCAATGCAGGAGACATGAGATGTGGTTCGATCCCTAGGTGGGAAAGGTCCCCTGGAGGAAGGCACAGGAACCCACTCCAGGATTCTTGCCTGGAGGATCCCATGGACAGAGGAGCCTGGCGGGCTACAGTCCATGGGGCCACAGAGTCAGACATGACTAAAGGGACTTAGCACGCACACTCATATACACAACGCGTATCTATGCTTTTGATTCTTTTTTTTTTTTTTTTTTACATTTCAGTGACACTTTTCCTTGCTTTAATATTTTTTTGTTGTCTTTTTCTGCTTTTGAAACGAGGTCTCGATTACAAAATATCAAACTACACTCGAAACTGCAGCCACTGTAAGGACGGCATGGAGAAGCCCGCAAGTAAGGACAGAGGGCAGCGGGCGGCACGAGGCGGGAAACGACTGAAGCAGTGGCCACCGACGGCCACAGGGAGCTAAGCTATCCAACAGGCGGTTTGATTCTTTTCCCACGTAAGTCTACAGAACACTGAGTACGGCTCCCTGTGCTGCGCAGGAGGGAGAGCCCTACTCTTGGTTATTATATGCAGGAGTGTGTATATGGTAATTCCAAACCCCTCATTCATCCCTTCCCACTTCTAGTTTGGTTTGGAAAGCTCTTCCTCAGGCCTGGGTCTGGAAGATTGGGGGAATCTTTGGGCAGGCCTGACTCTTCACAGACACGTGCACACACACACAGGCATGTGCACACATATGTGCAAACGCATACACGAGCACACACAGGCACACACGTGTGTCTTTCCATCTTGGTTCTCCAGCTACTGGCTGGTGGGAATGTCCTGGAGACAGGTCACTGACATGAAGAAGCTGTGTCTGCTGCGTCCATGATAAACGTACTCTAGTTCCCCATGACCCTATGCATTTTGGCTAAAGTCATCTTGTTTCAGGGGCCACAAGGAAAATGGCCTGCAGTTAACACTTTCACCTGAGGAAGAGAGGAAAGGTTATCTCCATGGCAGAGGCTGCCGTGGGCTGTGCAAGTTAGGAGGGCAGATCATATCCATTCAGAATACCCCACAGCAATTTCAGGTAAGCTATCACATGCTGTTTTTGCTTAGTCACTAAGTCATGTCTGACTCTTTGTGGCCCCAAGGACCATAGCCCACCAGATTCCTCTGAGATTTCCCAAGCAAGAATACTAGAGTGGGTTGCCATTTTCTTCTCCAGGGGGTCTTTTCCCCCCAGGAATTGAACCTGCGTCTCCTGTGTCTCCTGCACTGGAAGGCGCGTTCTTTATCTGCTGAACCATTGGGAAGCGCAAGCCATCACTATTTTTGCCAAAGCCAAAGGAGCAACTCTATGCGATAAAAAGAAGCACTGGTCTGTTCACGCTTAGGGTCTACTCACGAGTATTCTAGCCCAGAAATATAACTTCTTACACTGTTACTGATTAAATAAAGGGTTTGAGGGGGTTTTTCCTTAGCATTTCAGATTTTTCTTTTAAAACTGTTTCCTAGCTAAAGAATGGTTGTGTTCACATAAAGTGATAGGTTTGCAGGTTGGTTCTGAAACGACAGATGTCTGGGAGTATTGAGAACCAAATAAATATTTGCTTGTTCTGGTTTCTGTAGAAATCACCTGGGCTGAATGAAAAACTGGGTCTCACAGACCCCTCCAAAGAGACTCAGATGAACCCACTCCTCAGTCCTCTTGTTACCTGCCTTCCCCTCTGCCATCCGTCAGTCTGGGCTCTTTCTGGAAAGAGCAAAAAGCAGAATGGAGCAGAAATCATTTTCTCCACCATGAAGCGCCGATGGCCAGCAGCCTCTTGGCTTCCTCCTTGATGCCGACGGCCGAGTTTTAGCTCATAGACTTAGGTCAGATGCTGGAAAAGACTGTTTTTAACTTCAGGAGTCAATGCAAGCGTAGGCAGCGCCCTGTCAGGGGTTGGTGGAATTGTCTCGGCAAAGAAAATGTAGTTGCCTTCTGCTGACAAACTGAGGTTACAGGGACAGGGACGAGCCGCCTCCATTAAATCAGGGCAGATGGAGGAAAGAAGGGAGATGAACTGGTAGTGAGGGACCACAGGGCATCGCCAGGCCGGGGCCAGGAAGATCCCCTCTGGTGGGAGTCTGTGGCCTCCTGGTCCAGAGCTGGTCTGCAGAGATATTAATGGCTTCCAAAGGGGAACAGTAAGATGGAATTAAACTGGGCAGAGCCATTTTCTTTGCTGGGACCAGCACCTGCCATACCTCCTGCTTCTGCACGACACGGCCTCCCCGCCCTCTTCTCGTCCCCTGCTGGGGCCACAGGCCTCAGCCCTGTTTCTCTGCAGCTACTGTGGCTGCCATGCAGCAGGTGGCCCTGCGGTAAAAATCCTCCTGCCAGGGCAGAAGGCGCGAGAGATGTGGGTCCCTGGGCCAGGAAGATCCCCTGAAGGAGGAAATGGCAACCCACTCCAGTATTCCTTTCTGGGGAATTCCATGGACAGAGGAGCCTGGCAGGCCAGGGTCCATGAGTTACAGGGAGTAGGACATGACTGAGCGACATGGCACGCAGGGGCCGTGGCTGCCACACCGGGGGTCAGGCCCCTGGGCTGCTGATAAAGGAGCCCGAGGCACTCAGGGCTGGCTGTCTGTCACCACGGGCTCATCATTCTCCAGGCTGTTGACTCACAGGCCCAGGACGCCAGGAGCTGCATCCTTGATGCCACTGCGGGGTCGTGAGCGAGACGGGTGAGGATGCTGGGAGCTCTTTCCTCTTGGCATCACACGTGATAAATAGAGCTCATCTTCCCTGGGTCTCCAGACTGTGATGGGCACCTACAAAGACACAAAGGAGGGAGAATGAGGCCCAATTTCCTTTCTGCAATTCCCGAATCCGAAAAGCTCATACTGCTTTTTGTTCTTCATTATGACCAGAAACTCATTTGGCAGCAAAGCCTGATCTGAGCTGATGCAAAGTCATCCATAATCTTTATTCCTGCTTCTCAGTGTGAATATTCACGCATTTCTATGCAGAAATACTAATGCATCTGACTGTAAGATGCTGCCCAGTTTCTCCTGGAGGTGTGATGTGGCAGACAGAACACGCGGCGTTCTATGTCTCCAGCCTCTCATGCCCATGCTGACCCATCCACCGCTCAAGAGGCAAACTTTCCACAGAGGCCAGGCGGGAGATTGCCTTTCTCTTTGATGTAAGATGTGCATACACAAGGCAAGAATTTGCTCTTTATTTTCTGGTAAGAGAATAGTTTGGAAAAGTAAACGAAAGATGAACATTGTACAATATACACCATGGCAGGACTGGAAATATGACCGCACTTTAGAGAAAAAGAATGATCTCTGCAAGACTGAATTGTTGCTCGATGGATTTTGAAAACCACTGCAAAGCTCTCTGCTGGCTCAGGGATGTCAATCATTTGCATATCCCTCGCCTTGTGGGGAAAGCGCTGGGACCTCAGTGACGAGGAGTCAACTGTAGATAATTAATTGGGGGCTGCTGGAGGAGCAAAAGGATCAGGCAGCAGAGAAAGAGTGTCAAGGGAAAGTGATTGATACTGTGTTTTCAGTAGATCAACGTCAAGAACCAATTTGCTAGGGAAAAAATAGTGGATTATGTAGAGAGAACCAAGCTTCAACTCAGAGCTTGATTGTAAGACTTTCTTCCATAAACAATGGCCAAAGTTGCCATAGATTCTAGAAAAGACTGGCTGGACTTACGGGTTTCAGCTTGATTCAAGTTTTTCATCGGCCTTTTATGGGGGAAAATCCCTCAGCCCTGAACACCCCCAAAGGAAGGTAAGAGGATTGGCGAGAACCCTCGTTACTGATGGAATTTGAGAAGCCCTTTGGTGCTGTACATGGAAGCTGGAGGCGAGGACCAGAGCTGCCGAATTAAAGTACCTGGTGATGAAACTCACCACCTATGTGTGATGAAAAGAGGAACTCTGTTTTCAGAAGATCGAGCTCACCGCCTGGAGAACTGCGACATCTTGGGCAGGTCATGGACATCTGGCTCGATGTGAAATGCCAAGTCTGATGCTATTGACCGAGGGGGAGAAGTATGTTCTGAGAGCAAGATGGGGACAGCATGGGGGGCGGGACCCCGGGAGGCTGAAGAGGAAGCTGTCCTCCCCTGCTTCTTCTGCTCCTGCCCTCTTCCCTCTCCAGCTGGTACACATGGATTTTACCAACTTCAGGCTTGCCTGGCACAAGCCCACAAATCACCCGACAAATGGAGTTGACCAATATTTGCTGAGCACAATGCGGGGAGACTCCATTCACATCTCCATGGCAACGTCAGTTTAGGGAATCATTTTAGTGAAACTGTTTTGCAGATGGATTAAGCCCTAAACCGAGCCAGCCTGCCGCCCCCCCACTGCCTGCGGCTCTGTCTACAGAGACCCCCGCCCAGCCTCCAGAGACCCCCGCCCAGCCTCCAGAGACCCCCACCCAGCCTCTCGCAGCCTCCACCTGGCTGCCTCCTGCAGGACCACCTAGCATTTAAGTGACATCTTTTCTGAGAGGATGGCACTGGATTCTGGCTACGGGCAGCAGGGGAAACACTTTAGACACAGCAGCAAGGGGACACTCCCAGGGATGCGAGTGTGTGGGGTCTGCTCAGCACAGTGAGGGGTCTGCTGGAGCCCAGGCTTGTGGCAGGGCAGGGGAGGAGTGCTCAGAGTGGGTGATGATGCCATCGTCCAGAGGGCAGCAGGGGTGCTCCGTCCCCAGGGCAGCTGGGAGCCATGGCGGCTCTAGGGCAAGGGTCAGGGGGCATCCAGGTGTGCCAGGCACACTTAACCTGCTTTCCTGGGACAGGATGCAGACCCGCCATCTGCCTGGGAGAGGCTCGGACTGCCTAGGGCCCGGTCTATTGCAGGAGACGCAGGAGACGCAAGAGGCGTGGCCTCCATCCCTGGGTCGGGAAGGTCCCCTGGAGAAAGAATTGGCAGCCCACTCCAGTACTCTTGCCTGAAGCACCCCATGGACAGAGGAGCCTGGTGGGCTACAGTCCACGGGGTCACAAAGAGTCAGACACAACTGAGCAGCTGAGCCCACAAGCAAGATTCCAGAGAAGGTGAAGGCACAGCCCAGGCTGGACTAAGTCAGAAGACTGTGTCTGTGAGTCAGAGCCA
>SJYF01000688.1:302841-314637 GCA_006410515.1 Procapra przewalskii
GGGGGGGGAGGCAAGAGCACAGGAAGGAGTGGCCGAGACGCCCCCAACCTCACCAAGATTCCTGCCCCACGGGCCAGGGCCCCTGCCAGAACTGTGTGGGTGGGCGCAGGGGCATTCCATGGGGCGTGACCGCGTTGGTGGCCAATGGCTGGGGAAGGGGTGCTCCCCACAGCCCTGGAGCCAGCATCCTCTGGCCCTGCGCCCCACAGAGCCCCCAGGAATGGTTGGAGATTGGGCTCCTTACTAGCCGGCTAGGTGGAGATTCAGAGAGAAGCAGTAACTCCAAGAAGGAAAAGGATGGTGTTTCTGCATATGGCTCCACTGCCCCGGAAGCACTGAGTGGGCCTGCTGGGGTGCAGTGCCCTTGCCGGGCAGCGTCCTGGGCACCCTCAGCTTCAGATGTCAGCAGTCCACGGGAGTCTGCGGAGTGCTGAGTTTTCAGGCATGCCGATTTAGCTCCTAAGACCCTTACAGGATGGCTACAGGAAATGAAGAAGCACAAAGCCTTTCCAAAGGAGCAATGCTCAAGTCGGCACCTCCGGCACTTGCCCTGGTTAAATCCCATTGTTTCAGAAAGTCTTATTTCACGGTGTCTGGGGTCGTTCAGCCCTCCACGTTAGATCTTCTCTGGTCCTCAGGCAAAATCACACCAGGACATCTCAGAGCCTCACACGCACCGCCTCACTCTCAGACCTGGAAGGACTCAGCATGAGAGGATCTTCCTCACGCCAGCCTTGATCGTCTTAAGACTTGGGTATCTGAAAGATACACAAATTCTCATTTGTTTCCATGTTTCAGAAGACGCTGCATCGGCCACTGGGTTCAGTGAACACATCCATTATCTGTTAAGCAAATAAACAGGACCAGATTGCACTCAGCTTACCCAGACTCAGAGTTATTCCTCGTGTATGCTCCAGTGTAAAAGATTTTGCAGTTAAAAGTTATTTTTATTTCAGTCTCTGCCAATGAACCATAAAAGGCCTTCAGCCCTCAGCTCCTCCAGCTCAAATGTGATCTTTTTCTCATTTTTATGTGCAATAACAATTGCTAAAATATGACTTGAGTTATCAAAATGAAGATACATGCCATTAATTGTGATTGCTTATAATGGAACGAAGATCAGACCAGTCAGTCCTAAAGGAATTCAAGCCTGAATACTCACTGGAAGGACAGATGCTGAAGCTGAAGCTCCAATACTTTGGCCCCCTGAAGCAAACAGTGGACTTACTGGAAAAGACCCTGATGCTAGGAAATGTTGAGGGCAGGAGGAGAAGGGGACGACAGAGGATGAGATGGCTGGACAGCATCGCTGACTCAGTGGACGTGAGTTTGCGCAGACTCCAGTAGACAGTGAAGGGCAGGGAAGCCTGGCGTGCTGCAGTCCATGGGGTCTCAAACGATCAGATAAGACTCGGTGACGGACAACAGCAGCAAGATAACGGAAAATCGAATCTTACTCCTGCGTGAGACTAGGGCTCTGAGAGAGGCACAGCTTTTCCTGGGTCTTTTTCGGTCATCGTCAGGGGCTTGGTGAGGTTCCCCCACCTTCTCTGCATCCCATACCCCCAAGCCCTGGGGGCGCTGGTCCTTCCTGGGCTGGGGAGGGAAACTGGACTGGCTCTGGGGGGCCGCAGCCTGGAGTCCCACCAGGGTCAGAGCTGGGGATGGGAGAGCCTCAGGCTGGCTACTGACCCCCAGATGGGAATGGAAGGCTGACTTGAGTCTAAAGTATAAGGGCCTTGGCACATGAGCCAGTGTGCAGAGGCTGGCAGGGAGCTGCAGGCAAGCTGGGGTTCACGGGTTCTCGAGGTCAGGCCGCCACCCCTGCAGGTGAGAAGGATCCAGAGAAGTCATGGTGCTCAGCTGGACTCCCTGGGGGCCATGTCAAAACAGCAGACAAGCCCCATGGCTGGCTCCAGACGAGTCTCCTTTCTCGCCCACCCTCCTGGAGACGCCAGACCCTGGCACGGGTGGGGCAGAGCCCAGCCTCTTCTGGACATGCCTGGGCTGACAGCTGGTGGAGAGGAGGCGCTGGAGAGAGACATGCACATCCCTGCTCTCTGTTCTCCTTGGGGTACTGACCAGTCAGCAAGGGGGTCCCAAACAGAAGGCATTCCTGGCCAGTGACAGTCCAGTCCAGGGAGAAGGTCAGGTCAGCCGGGGGGTCCCGGCGTCGTGGGGCTGGCGGAAGGGCGTCCCTGTCAGCAGGGGTCCTGGCTGTCAGGGTCCCGGCCAGCGAAGGTGGGCAAACGTGTATCGGGCACGCGCAGGGGTCTCCCTTACCCCAGCCTGGCAGAGCCCTGCCCCAGCGCCCCCAGGCACAGCTTGCTCATCCTGGCGCTCTCCGCACTTCCTGCGGTGGTGAGCCTCCCGTTCATGCCCGACTGCCCGGGCTTCCCTGAGCCGGGCGGTCCTCTGGTCCCCCACTGCCCCCGCAGGAGATGGGGTGTGCTCGGGGGCCACCGCCCCCAAGGCCAGAACTACAGGAGCAGAGGGCCGGCGGGCCCCACCCTGGTCCCCCGCACGCCCGCGGGGACCTCCCCGAACCTTCGGTGGGTGCAGCTAGCCCTGTCTCTAATCTACTCGTTCCTGAGCGTCTCCCTAAACCAGTGGGTTTTCACTCCCTTTAAATACTAGATCCTGGACCCCCCTGCTGGCCCACCCATTAAGGACCTGCCTGCTAGTGCAGGGACACAGGTTTGACCCCTGGTTTGGGAGGATTCCACAGGCTGAGGGGCACTACGCCGGCGTCCCGGACCGCTGAGCCTGAACCCTAGACTCGTGCCCTGAAAGAGAAGGCCGAGCAGCGCAGCTAGAGAGCAGCCCACACCCGCTGCATCTAGAGAGCCCACACGCAGCGCCCAGTGTAGCCAAAAATAAGCAGATAAATTAAAAATAGAGGAGAAGGGGGCGACCGGGGATGAGATGGCTGGATGGCATCACAGACTCGATGGATGTGAGTCTGAGTGAATCCGGGAGATGGTGATAAACAGGGAGGCCTGGCGTGCTGTGATTCATGGGGTCGCAAAGAGTCGGATACGACTGAGTGACTGAACTGAACTGAACTGAAGGAAATAATACATCCTGGGATTCTCCCACAGCACCAGTAGGTTCCTTGTGCAGAGTAAAATGCAGACCTGTGAACAAAGACGTTTCTCTGACCGACTGTTAGGCTTCTAAAATAATACTCAGCACAACGGTAGTCAGGAGTGAGGCTTCTCAAAGGACTTCCGAATTCCAGAGAACTCCAGTTCCCATCAAAATGCAAGCCCCCCTTGGAGCCCCAGGGCACAGAGGTTTGCTGGGAAGTTGAGAACAGGACCGCAGGGTAGGAACAGGACCGCAGGGTAGAACTTGAGCTGCTTCTCAAGTCAGGCTGCACATCAAAAGTCTACCAAGCTTTAAAAATACCCCGCCCGCCCTCCTCTGGGTCAATTAAATCCATCTCCTGGGTGAGGCCAGGGTGCCTGTTGGTTTAAAAAGCTCTTCGGCTAATTCTAATGCGCAACCAGGATTTGGGGCCCCCAGCGTGGGGAATAAGCTCCTTCTTTCCCACAAGCAGCAGAGCCTGGCAGAGCAGGAGGAAGGTGAGTGGGAGGCTGGACTCCTGTGCGGGGCCCCTCCTCCAGCCCAGGTTCCTGAGGCGGGGGGCGCTGGGGACTGGCCTAGCCCGCTAGGTCTGGAGGCTGGTGCCTCCCTTCTCAGGGCTGGCCTGGGACACCAGGAGCCCTTCGGAGAAGCCCCTGGACCAGCAAGGCACGGCAGAGGCCAGTTTAGAAACAGCTGAGTACTATTCCAAGGCCACAGGACCTACTGCACATTTCCCATGCCCAGAGTGATACCCTCACCGTGACCCCGTGCCCTGGAGTGGCAGCTCCACTGTGACCCCGTGCCCTGGAGTGGCAGCCCCACCGTGACCCCGTGCCCTGGAGTGGCAGCCCCACCGTGACCCCGTGCCCTGGAGCAGCCCTGAATGGAGCCATTAGATTTGAAAAAGCAGAATCAATCCCAGAAACACTCTTCACTGTTGGAAGCATCACAACCCATGACGTTTCCGCCCCTTCCTCCCGCTGGCTACACTGGCTCCGGGTGAGCTGAGAGCAATGGGAGGAGACAAAGAGTGATGGTCTTCCCTTTGAGTGACAAAGTCTTCCCTTGAAATAGACGGTGTTTCCCAAAGTGCGTTCTGAGCACCGCTGACCACCCACAGCAGCATTAGTGAGTGGGCGGGGTTAAAAACCAGATTCTCCATCCCAGCCTAGGCCAGGCTCCGACTCTCTCTGGCCAGGGTCTATAAATACTCATTTCAGTAGGTCTCCAGGTGGGCAGTTGAGATACATCTTCTGCAGCGCGCCCCCAGCGTGAACAGGCGGAATCACGGTTTCTGACTGCGAGACCTCAGGCTGTGTCCTGAACGTCCCAACGCGATGTCCTGGCTGGGACCAGGCACTTTGGAAAATTCCCCAGTGAGGTGTGGCCAAGGTTCTTATTAAACATACACGTGGTCACCGGCAGGGCCCAATCAGAAGCAGATTTCAACGCAGTGGGGCTGAGTGGGGTCTGGTGAAGCTCCAGGGTCGCTAGAGGGTTGCAGACTGTGCGTGGAGCTGCAGGGCTCTGGCCACCCACCCGCGGCTTCAGACGGCAGGCTGTTCAAGGACAGCCCCGTGCAGAACTCTGGTTAAGATCCCACCGGTGGGGACAGGCTTCGTAAACGACCCAGCGTTACAGAGACACTGCATCAGGACAAGTGAGCGTCATCCTGGTTTCAGTCTCCGGATGGAGTCAGAGGAGGACCACAGGGTTCGGGTGGTGGGAGAGCTCGCCTGGCTGCACCCCTGTGCTCAGAGGGCGGGCGCCTCAGGCCCACAGGTTGATGAGCCAGGAGCCCGGGCACCAGGCCTGCCTTCATCCACTCTCCCAACCTTCCATTCTCAGGCTTCCTGGAAATCTGATTCCTGCCGGGAAAAGCTATCCTGATTTTAGGAGAATAGTCAGTGACCAGCTGTCAGAATCTGTGGACTGAAGAACCTTAAATTTTCTCCTGTGCTCAGCAGCCCTGCAGATGGGGCTGGCGTCTGTGCACCTGAGTGGTCCGTTTCTGCAAGGAAAGGGCGGCTGGCCTTAGTGAGAGTGGGTGTGCCGGGTGGTGATCGGGGACCGTCCCTGAGCTGGGAAGCACTGCCGCGTCAAGACATTGCTACAGACGTGATCTTTCCAGCAAGCGGCTTTGTGGGCTTGGTGCCACCCAAGTGCCCACCCCTGAGGGAAGTAAAGATCAGTGGCCACAATGAGATAGTCATCTCGTCTCTGTCATCCCATTTCCATAATCTTACTCTACAGGTTACACACTTTAGGGATCTGGTCCCTGCCAGACTTTCTAGCACTTTCCCTCACCTCACCTGCACAGAAAATGGGAAGCAGATGCCACTATTGGTAACTGTTTTCTAACAATGAAGGCTGAGCACCGAAGAATTAATGCTTTTGAACTGTGGTGCTGGAGAAGACTCTCGAGAGTCCCTTGGACTGCAAAGGAGATCAGCTTTGAATATTCATTAGAAAGACTGATGCTCAAGCTGAAGCTCCAGTGCTTTGGCCACCTGATGTGAAGAGCTGACTCACTGGAAAAGACCCTGATGCTGGAAAGAATTGAAGGCAGGAGGAGAAGGGGGCGACAGGGGATGAGATGGTTGGATGATGTCACTGACTCAGTGGACATGAGTTTGGGCAAGCTCCAGGAGACAGTGAAGGACAGGGAGGCCTGGCGTGCTGCAGTCTGTGGGGTCGCAAAGAGATGATATGACTTAGAGAGACTGAACGACAACAGGCTTTTAAAATCCTAAACACACCATGAGCCCAAACCAGCTCATCTATAATAGAATTTGGGAGATTTGTGAACAGAGGAGTCGGCTATGTATACATAAGTCCCCAGGTACAGCCAGCAGAAAGCATCAAGTTTGCTGAGTTTCATCTTAGTGTTCAAATGACTGTTTTTCTAACATTACATCGATGCCATTCCTTTATAAATCAGCTTCGTATCACAGTTGGCTAAGAGAAACCTTTCTTTTATCTCTCAAGTAGCTAAGTGGAGGAGGGGGGTAGATATTTGTATATAGAAGACGTTTAAAGCAACATTTCACAAATCACAATGACTTGGTAAAATTGTTCACTGTCTTAGGTAAGTAACAGTCATTCCCATTTTATTATCCTCCATTAGCTAATTCTGCTGGGCTCATGAAGGCCAAGCCTCTGCTGCATGGCAGAGCTGAGAGGGTCTCGGATCTGGAGACTGGCCTCCATGGAACTCACGTTTAAAGAGCAGGAAGACCCTCTGGACCCCAGGCCGCAGTGGACGTGCCTCCATGCAGAGGGACCCCAGAGACCTCAAAGAAATCCTGAGACATCGCAGGCAGTCTGCTCAGGATGCTGAGCCCCCGAGGACCCAGCTCCAGGATAGGGGTCCCGCTTTGGAGCCTGTGAGGTGAGAAGTCAGCTCTGTGCCTGCAGGCGGGTCACTTCAGGTCGATAGCTCTGCCCCAACTTTCCACAGCACTTTAAGTCAGGCTTAGGCTCATATTTATTGCTCTGATGTTGCTAAATCCTCCCAGACTACTCCCAGTAATTCAACCTGAAGCTGGAGGAATTTTATTAGCCCTTTTCTGAGTCTCAAAGTAAGACGTTAAAATTGAGGACAGAAGGCTGTGCCGGGGCAGGCCTGGCCCTTGCCCTGCCTTGGCTCCAGGCCTGGAGCCGGTGTCCAGCCCTTGGACCTTAGGCTCCCCAACATTAGCAGCCGCGTCCAGGCCGTTCGTCTCCACCCTGGCCACCCTGGGCTGCAGCTCTTGGGCCCAGTCTGGGGGACCCCTTGGCTGCCTGGAATGTCGCCCCAGGCCCGTTGCATCCCCAGGACAGCGGCCTCCCACACACTTCCTTGTCTGCAGAGGCCAAGCCCAGCACAGTCTGTCTGCCTGCACATGTCTCCTGAGGGTGGAGCTGTGGGGAGGAGCGGGGCGGTGGGCTGGGGAGTCAGCAAGAGGGTCCCCTCTTGGTTCCCTGATCCAGCAGTGCTGGCTTCCCAGCTGGAGACTCCTCTGTTGCACACCACCGACCCCTGCTCTGCTCCCTGACCCCTGCTGGGGCACCCTGGCTGCAGACTCACCCGGAAGCCACCTCCTGCCCCCGTCATGCCTGTCTGTCTGTCACTCGCCACCAAGGGTCCTGACACTGAGGGTCCCCCTACACAGGACCCTGAAGGTCAGGGTAAGATACGCCTGGGAGGGCGATGACCAGCCACGCGCCCGCATCCCCCTGCCCTTGTGGTCCAGAGGGATGCTGGGCTTGCTCGCCTGGCTTCCGCAGGACAGACCAGAGCGGGCACCTGACCATCACGGCTTACTTGTTGCTCGGGACAGTGACATCAGGGCCTGCATCTCTGGATGTGGAGACGGGAATCTCAGGCAGAGGCTGGACAGCCCAGGGTCCAGAGAGTGGTTGGTGCTGGCCAGGGTCCCTGTGTGCGTTTGTTCCTCTTCCTGGTCGGGAGCTGAGCCCGTCCCTCGGATGAAAGGGTGCCCGTGGATCTGTTCCCTGGGCACCCTCACCTCTCAGAACTGCCCTGACCCCTCTCCGAGGCAGCTCCAACACCCTCAGACCCAGAGCTGCAGGAGGCAAGGCACTGACTGACCCAGGAGAGCTCTGCCGGGCTCCGGAGCGACGCTGGCCCCTCCGACGTGGCGGGCGGCCTTGCCCCCCCATTGGCCAGCTTCTTGTCCTTAGTGAGCGGCCCTGTCTCCAGCCCCGTGACCGTTCGGAACAGGGAGGGCACGCTGGGAGCGGCAGGGCTCCTGTTAGTGTCTGGCACTGAGGCCTCCACGCGCCGCCTCTTGGGATCCTCAGGCCACCACGCAGCCAGCAGGGCCCTGGGGCGGCTTCAGCGGGGGCTCTCTAGGCAGGCTCAGGAGGGCTCACCCCACACCCCTGTCTCACCCTGAGACCCCAGAGCATGGAAGGCTGAGCCCTCTTCTGAAAGGCATTTCATTCACTCCCTGAGACGGAGGAGAACCAGCCTCTCCAGGGTTGTGGCCGCGATGCAGGGTGACAGGTGAGCTTATGCAGGGTCACAGAATCGGGCACGACTGCTCGCCTCAGCACTCAGCGCATGAAGCAATGACAGCCGTGTGACCATCCTCACCGGCGTTTTGCTGAAATAATATTCACAAAGCCTCCAGCACAGTGGCCGGGGCGGCTCGGGACCAAGATCAGTCCCATCCTCCCCGGCAAATAGAGCTGTCCCGGGAGGCGCTGGGCTCTGAGGACCAGCCCTGCGGGTGCCCCGGCAGCCCGGGATCCAGCCCCTGGCGGTGTGTTGGGAGTGCACAGCCGTGCATTTTAAAGGGGAAGATCTTTCCAGGTTTGCTTTTCAGGACAAAGGCGCCCGGCGTGCGGTCTTGTACAGCCCAGGCCGTGGCTTTCCTTTGCAGTCTGTCTGGGCTCCTTAATCCTCTGTGGACTGGGGAGACCTCATGGTTCAGCCCCTGACAGCTCGCTCCTTAATATTTCAGGAAGAGTGTTAACCTAAGAAAGGCAGCCAGCACCCTGCTACTTCCACAGCAACTTTTTTCTTTTGCCTGTTTCCCTTCTGTGGTAAGCCTTTTTAAATTCCGCCAGTCTGGTAGATGACAGACCGTAATTCTATGGGGTTGTGTTGCGTTTCTCTTCCTGTCGTTTAGTTGGGTTTATTGAAGTGGGTTTTACCAACAGTAAAATTCACTCCTTAGCAAACAGTTCTGTGAGATTTACACATGCAGCTTCATAGCCGCCTCTGCAGCTGAGAAGATCCATCCCCCCCAAAAGCCCCTCCGCCTCCCGCTCGTGGCCAGCTCCTCTCTCTGCCATGATCCTGGAAATCCTGATTGCTTCTCTGTGCTCCTTTTCACGCTCCCCAGAAAGTCATATGCGGGGAATTACACCACCTATACCTGCTGAACCTGCCTCCTCTCACTGAGCAAACGTGTTTGAGAGTCATCGTTGCCACTGTATGCATCAGAAGCTAATTTATTTTTACTGATATGTCGTATTTCTGGTAAGGATGAGTCCCGGCGTGAGCATTCACTCCTCCACTGAAGAACATGAGTTGTTTCCATTTTGGGTAGATGATACATGTTCAGCTGAGTTCAGTTGCTCAGTCGTGTCCGACTCTTTGGGACCCCATGGACTGCAGTACGCCAGGCTTCCCTGTCCATCACCAACTCCCGGAGCTTACTCAAACTCAATTCCATTAGTTGGTGATGCCATCCAGCCATCTCATCCTCTGTCGTCCCCTTCTCCTCCTGCTCCCAATCCCTCCCAGCATCAGAGTCTTTTCAAATGAGTCAGTTCTTCGCATCACGTGGCCAAAGTATTGGAGCTTCAGCTTTAGCATCAGCCCTTCCAATGAATACCCAGGACTGATCTCCTTTAGGATGGACTGGTTGGATACATGAAGCCATTGTAAATTTTCATATGTGAAGTTTGTGTGATCGCAAGTTTCTATTTCTCTTGAGTAAATACCTGTAAGTGGAATTTCTAGGTCACGTGAAACGTTATGCCTAACTTAATAGGAAACTGGTATCAACTTTTTTCCGTGTTCTTTCCCATCATGGCTTACTGCAGGGTACTGAGTATAGAGCCCTGAGTGCTGCAGCAGGACCTTGTTGCTCACCCTTGTTGCTTTCCTACATGGGTTTTGCCTCTGCTAACCCCAAATCCCCAGTTCTTTCCCCCCTCCCCTACCCTTGGCAACCACAGGTCTGATCTCTAGGCTTGTGAGTCTGTTCCTGCTTCATAGATAGGTTCATCATCAAACTGTCTTCAATGTCCCCTCCCTTCCTGAGATGGGCAGGAGGTCTGTGAAGCCATGCGATTAAGGAGGGCGAGCCTCCCTGAGCCTGGGTTTGCTTCACTCCTAACCTCAGGGTCTCAGGATTCTGACCAAGAGAGACGTTTTAGTGAAACCAGACCAGGGTGCTGCCCTTCGGGTCTTTAAAATGGGCAGTTCTGGAGGGTGAAAAGTCCACCCAAGGCTCGGTATCTCTGCTGGACTAGGGGCCATGTGGAGCAGAGTGCAGCCCTACGACTGGGACGTGAGCACTGAGCTGCTGATGAGCAGGCTGGGTCGAGGGGCAGGCCCAGTGCTGCTCTGCAGCTCACTCCTGGAGAGCTGCCAGCCTGGGGAGGTTCCCAGGCATCCTCACCTCAAATGCCTTGCACCAGGAGCCTCAGGAGCTGGCCACACTGGGTTCCACCACCGTCCCCGTGAGTCCCCTGGAGACCTGAGAAGAGTAAGAAAGTCCATCAGAAACTTTCTTGATACTCTACCCCAGGCGGGTGTGTGAGCCAAGAGACACAACTGACCTGACTTATGGTCCTGATCAAATATGGACCTGAACGCTTTCCATGTAGAAAGGGTGTTTTTGATCAATTGCAATGCGTCTGAGGCCAGGGACGGTGGCCAAGAGGACCTACCCCATGTCTGAGGCCAGGGGCGGTGGCCCAGGGGGACAAACCAACGTCCAAGGAGCGGTGGCTGCACGGGTGCAGGAGGGCCGAGAGGAGCTATTCCACACTGAAGGTCAGGAAGGGCAGCGGTGAGGAGATACCCCTCATCCAAGGTAAGGAGCAGCGGTTGCGCTTTGCTGGGGCAGCGGTGAAGCGATACCCCACGCCCAAGGTAAGAGAAACCCAAGTAAGATGGTAGGTGTTGCAAGAGGGCATCAGAGGGAAGACACACTGAAACCATACTCACAGAAAACTAGTCAATCTAATCACACTAGGACCACAGCCTCGTCTAACTCAATGAAATTAAGCCATACCTGCAGGGCAACCCAAGACGGGCGGGTCATGGTCGAGAGGGCTGACAGAACGTGGTCCACTGGAGAAAGGAATGGCAGACCACTTCAGTATTCTTGCCTAGAGAACTCCAGGAACAGTATGAAAAGGCAAAATGATAGGATACTGAAAGAGGAACTCCCCAGGTCAGTAGGTGCTTAATAAGCTACTGGAGGTCAGTGGCGAAATAACTCCAGAAGGAATGAAGGGATGGAGCCAAAGCAGAAACAATAGCCAGGTGTGGATGTGAATGGTGATAGAAGCAAGATCCGATGCTGTAAAGAGCAACACTGCATAGGAACCTGGATAGTCAGGTCCATGAATCAAGACAAACTGGAAGTGGTCAAACAGGAGATGGCAAGGGTGAATGTCGACATTCTAGGAATCAATGAACTAAAATGGACTGGAACGAGTGAATTTAACTCAGGAGACCATTATATCTACTACTGAGGGAAGGAATCCCTCAGAAGAAATGGAGTAGCCATCATAGTCAACAAAAGAGTCCAAAATGCAGTACTTGGATGCAGTCTCAAAAATGATAGAATGATCTCTGTTCCTCTCCAAAGCAAGCCATTCAATATCACGGTAATCCAAGCCTATGCCCCAACCAGTAACGCTGAAGAAGCTGAAGTTGAATGGTTCTATGAAGACCTACAAGACCTTTTAAAACTAACACACAAAAAAGATGTCCTTTTCATTCTAGGGGACTGGAATGCTAAAGTAGGAAGTCAAGAAACACCTGGAGTAACAGGTAAATTTGGCCTTGGAATGCGGAATGAAGCAGGGCAAATACTAATAGAGTTTTGCCAAGAAAACGCACTGGTCATAGCAAACACCCTCTTCCAACAACACAAGAGAAGACTCTACACATAGACATCACCAGATGGTCAACACCAAAATCAGATTGATTATATTCTTTGCAGCCAAAGA
>SJYF01000688.1:315386-357719 GCA_006410515.1 Procapra przewalskii
TTGCCGGGAGAAATATCAATAACCTCAGATATGCACATGACACCACCCTTATGGCTGAAAGTGAAGAGGAGCTAAAGAGCCTCTTGATGGAAGTGAAAGAGGAGAGTGAAAAAGTTGGCTTAAAGCTTAACATTCAGAAAATGAAGATCATGGCATCCGGCCCCATCACTTCATGGGAAATAGATGGGGAAACACTGGAAACAGTGTCAGACTTTATTTTGGGGCTCTAAAATCACTGCAGATGATGATTGCAGCCATGAAATTAAAGACGCTTACTCCTTGGAAGAAAAGTTATGATCAATCTAGATAGTATATTCAAAAGCAGAGACATTACTTTGCCGACTAAGGTCCATCTAGTCAAGGCTATGGTCTTTCCAGTGGTCATGTATGAATGTGAGAGTTGGACTGTGAAGAAGGCTGAGTGCTGAAGAATTGATGCTTTTGAACTGTGGTGTTGGAGAAGACTCTTGAGAGTCCCTTGGACTGCAAGGCGATCCATCCAGTCCATTCTGAAAGAGATCAATCCTGGGATTTCTTTGGAAGGAATGATGCTGAAGCTGAAACTCCAGTACTTCGGCCACCTTATGCGAAGAGTTGACTCATTGGAAAAGACTCTGATGCTGGCAGGGATTGGGGGCAGGAGGAGAAGGGGACGACCAAGGATGAGATGGCTGGATGGCATCAGACTCGATGGATGTGAGTCTGAGTGAACTCTGGGAGCTGGTGATGGACAGGGAGGCCTGGCGTGCTGCAATTCATGGGGTCGCAAAGAGTCGGACAGGACTGAGCGACTGAACTGAACTGAATGTTCCTAAAGCTCCATAAAAATACTGTGTCTCTCCATCTTGGGGGCATTCATCAGAACATGGTCTATTTTGGTTTCCTTGCACATGGAAGCTCCATCTTTGCCTTCCTGAATTCCAGGCATATTCAACTTTATTTTTCATGTTTCATTGTTGAGACAGCAGCTCTTTTCGCACAAGCTGAGGGAAATGCTGTTTGAATCCAACCTTTGTCTTTGATGCCCTGGGGAAATTCACCCTCCGCAGACACGCTGCTTCTATTGGGCCCCCATACTTACTTTATTTAACCCAAAATACTCGGGTATTTATATGTCTATGACCCCGAAATGACCCCTTGCCCCTTCTTATTTCTGAGTCAGCCTCCTCAGCTCCCTACCAGTCCAGGACCTGACAATCTTGGGCTGTCAATAAATGACTCATGAGTGGATGAAAGAGTCAGAGATCAAATTAATGACTGAGATGTCCTTGACAGAGGATAGGGGTGCCTTTTATAGGGATGACCTGATTCAGCTGGGGCTTCTCTGAGAGGGGAGAGAGAGTGGTGAAGTCTGCAGGGGGCGCAGGGCAGAGTGAGGGGCCTGGTAGGAAGCCCTTGACGGGCTTGGGTAGGGTGGTGGGCTTGGGTGGGCTGGCGGGGTTGGGTGGGGGCTATAAAACCATCTCAGAAGACAAGAGAGGCCCCTTGACAGGTTGCCGACTTGAGGAGAAGCCTCTGCACCTTAGTGATGACAGTGGAGAGGAGCTAGGAAATAGTCACGGTCCAGTGGAAGAAAGAAGGCCCAGAACTCTGGGCCCAAAACAGTACGGACGATTCTTCCACGTGCCCAGCTCCCCCGGATTCATCCAGAGAAGTCACTGTCTTCCTTAAGGAAGCCCTAACCCTGAGCAGCATGAATAGATCCTTGAGTCAGCCCAGGGCACAGCCAGCCCCCTCCTTGCCCGCCCCCTCAGACCAGCACGCAGCACGCCAGCAGCCTGGGACACAGGCACCCTTGTCCTCAGAAGTTACCCAAACCGTCTGCTCCTGGTAAACACCCAAATGATGCATTGACTCTGGGGGCCAGAGTCGGCACCAAGCTACACCCACGCTTCCTGTTCTTTTTAATAAGAAAGAGCAAGACTTGCTGACTTTTCTGACTTGGTTGCTCAGGTGTGTCCAACTCTGTGACCCTTAGGACTGCAGCCGGCCAGGCTCCTCTGTCCATGGGATTTATCCGGCAAGAATACTGGAGTGGGTTGCCGTTCTCCCCCTCCAGGGGATCTTCCTGACCCAGCGATCGAACCTGTATCTCCTGCATTTCAGGAGGATTCTTTACCTGCTGAGTCAGCGGGGAAGCCCAAGAACAAAACTGCTTAAGCTATACTGAATATTTAATGTATATGTATATATATAATATGCCTATATACACGCTGTATATGAGGTGTGATAAACACCCACCGGGCGCTAAGTTCTAACACATTGTCTACTAGCATTGATGCGTCCCTGCTGGCTCAGTGGGAAGAATCCGTCTGCAATACAGCAGCCGCAAGAGACTCAGGTTCCATCCCGGGGTCGGGAAGACTCCCTGGAGTAGGAAACGGCACCCTACTCCAGTATTCTCGCCTGGAAAATCCCAGAGACAGAGGAGCCTGGCGGGCTATAATCCATGGGGTTGCAGAGTCGGATGCGACTTAAGTGACTTACGTTAGATTTTGCAGGCAAACATATCTATAAACTCTATATCTGAATTCCTTGCATCTCTACTAGATGAAGCATGTGTTCTGACTGGGGTCTGAGACTCTAATCTATCACTTCACAGATCATGCTAGCCTCCCTCCTTGCTTATCTAGAAATTCCCCAGCAGAGAGAAGCCAGGCTCCCCGCGTTCCTCACTCACTCACTGAGTTGCTCAGCTCCACCCACATGAGCTGCAATGCCTACACTTCCTCGCGGGCACAGCCTTACCACCCAGAGTCCAAACCACCTGAATATGAATATACCTACTCGTATGCGGCTCCTTTGCCTCTCGCCTTACAGACTTCACGCGTTTCTGAAGCTACTTTGGCCGTCTCGTCCCCGCCCTCAGTGAGACTGCCTCCTGTGTGTATAAGCGGAGTCCCCTGTTCTGGCCCGTATTCCCTCCTGGCATCCCTAAGTCACATTCTTAATTTGCATGCACTCAGGGCCACTCATCATGTTATAAAGTTCCATGTGTTCTGACAAATGCCTAATGGCAAGCATCTCTACTGCACTGTCATACGGAATTCTTTGATCACCCTAAAACTCCTGTGCTTCTTCTATTTAATCTTTCCCCTTCCCAGGAATCTAGAAACCACTGGATTTTGTTTGTTTGTTTGTTTCCTTTTCCAGAATGTCAAATGATTGGAAACATACAGCATGCAGCCTTTCATTCTGACTTCTCTCGCATAGCAACACGCGTTTACAAGTCTTTCTGCGGCTTATTAGCTCATCGGTTCTCGTCTCTGAATAATACTGTGGTCTCTGGCTGTGCCGCTGCCCATGTATCCATTAATCCATTGACGTACCTCTTGATGGCTTCCAGTTTTGGTAATTATGAATTAAACCACTATAAATATTCATATTCAGGTTTTTGTACGTAAGCTTTCAGATCAGTTGGATAAATGCCTGGAAGTGCGGTTCTGTAGTGAGACTGTGTCCAGCGTTGTGCACGCGTGCTCAGTCCCTTCAGTCATGTCTGTCTGGCTCTTTGTGACCCTATGGACTATAGCCGGCTAGGTTCCCATGTCCGTGGGATTCTCCAGGCGAGAACACTGGCGTGGGTTGCCACGCCCTCCTTCAGGCGATCTTCCTGACCCAGGGATCGAACCCAGGTCTGGTGCAGCTCCGGCACTGCAGGACTCCTCTCCCCTGACCCGCCGGGGAAGCCCATTTGGCATCACAGGAAGCTCGTGAGCTGTCTTTCAGAGTGGCTGCTCCCTTCACATTCCCACCAGCAACGGGTGAGCGGCTGTGGTTCCCCAACCCCATCGGCGCTTGACGCTGTCAGCTTGGGGTCTCAGCCGCTCTGACGTGTGTGGTGGCCCCTCACTTGCTATCATCTGTGATTCAGACGGAAAGGCCGCTGAGCATCCTCGCGTACGCTGATTCGCCGCTTGCATCGGCTCTGGCAAGGTGTCTGTTTAGATCTTTCACCCAAACCTGTGTTGCCTGTTTTCTGTCGCCTGGTCTTCAGGCTTCTTTCTGCATCTTGGATGCCATCTTTTATCAGACCCATGTTTCAAACACTTTCTCCCTGTCTGTGGCTTGCTTCTTCTTTACCTTAACGGTGTCTTTTAAAGAACAGAATTTTTAAATTTTAATAAAGTCCTGCTTGTCAGTTTTTTACTTTTATAGATCACATGTTTGTATTTTCTGCAGACGCATAGCTATACCCAAGGTCACATGGATTTTCTTCCACGTTTTATTCTATATTTTATAGCACCACTCTTCATATTTAGGTGTATCATGCATTTGAGTTAGTTTTTTGAGAAAGTCGCAATGAATGGAGTGAATCTAGTCGATGTCTAAGTGCATCTTTTGGCGTCCAGCTGTCCCAGCATCTTCACTGAGAAGACGACCCTTTCTGTTTGGCATTGCCTTTGCCGCTTGGTCGGAGCTCCGCTGACGGTGCGTGTCGTCCGTGGGGGTCTGTCTGGGGGCTCTCTGCTTTGCCTCACTGGTCCTTCTCGGCTCTCGTGCCCACTGCGCTGTCTGGATAACTCTCTTGTCAGACACTGTCCGGTTTCGCTCTTCTTCAGCGTTGCATTGACCAGTCTTGGCCTTTTAACTTATCGTTTAAACTTTAGAGCAAGCTGGGCTCCATCTACAGATCCATTTGGGAAGAATCATCATCTTGACAATATCTAGTCTTCTAGTCCATAAACAATGCATATATATCCATTTATTTAGATTTCCTTCATCAGGATTTTGTAGCTGTCTACATACAGATTGTGTACAGATTTCAATAATCGGATTAACTTTAGTGAGGGATTTGCTTAGCACACCTGTTTAGGGGACTCTCAGACTAATACCTCACTCTCCTTCCTGTTTCACCCTGGCTTAGGGACCTCACCCTTTGCAGACCTGGCCTCACCAGGACATTCCTTGTTCCTTTAGCCTCTGGCTTAAACCTCATGCATGGTGTAAATCGTGTAATAATGAATTTACTTTTCTTTATTTGTTTGTCTAAATGTTAGCCTTGAGCTTTCAGAGGAGAATGCCTTTTTCAAGTTTATTTCCATGTCCCCAGAGACACACGGGGCTTCCCAGCTAGTGCAGTGGTAAAGAATCCACCTGCCAATTCAGGAGATGCAAGAGACACAGGTTCGATCCGTGTCGGAAAGATCCCCTGGAAGAGGAAATGGCAACCCACTCCAGTATCTTGCCTGAAGAATCCAATGGACAGAGGAGCCTGGTGGGCTACAGTCCATAGGGTTGCAAAGAGTCGGACACGAATGAAGCAACTTAGCACGTGTATGCAATAGGCAGATTCTCTGTAAAATTTTCTAAATTCTTAGACGTGGAATTTTCAGCAAAAGCAATGATTTTTCTCCTGTTCCCTTTAGAGAGTGCTATCATTTTCATAAAGAAGGAAAAACAGCCTTAATGGTCACTCACAGGAGGAACAGGATGGTGGGATCCTGCAGGGCTGTGGACTGTGGGAGGGAAAATAGAAGCTCAGATCCTTCCTGAAGTCACTTAAGCACAATCAGTCAATTTCTTTCTGGAGGCTGGTCAGGGATGCGGGTGCATAGCTGATTGTTATTTTAAAATACAGACCTTAAAATATATGAGTCATATTTTCTATAGTTAGTCTGTAACTAAGGTTTCCTAAGCATAAAAATAACGTTTCTCCCTGCACTACAATTTAATTTTACTTATGGCCCATTCATAATTCCTGGGCGTCTTTATGGTGTCACATTTACAAGTTTGCATTCATTTTTACAGCTCCGTGTGTGAAACTGTTTAGATGAAAAGTTCCATATATGATCCAAATACCATTATTCTCTTCTTTTGGAAAAGAAGCCGCTACCCACTCACTTGGTGTGTCTGGAATCCAGAAAGGCCTGTGGGAGGGGGCTCTGCTGGGGGGTTGAAAGCTCCGCCTGAGGGGCAAGAGGAGGGCCAGTGGCAGCCGGCCTGGCTCAGACGGCTCCTGCTGAGCTCTGGGTGCCTGCCTGGGTTTCCGTGGGTGCTTCAGCCTGTCCCTGGCCCTCCTGCTCTTAAGATGCTTCAAGGCTCACAGGCCCTCAGCAGACACGAGCGAAGCCCGGAGGAGGACACCGTCGTCTCAGCCTCGGAGCCGCTGGCAGGGGCGCTGGCGTCACCGGCGAGCAGAGCTCCTGACGTGGAGCGCTTCGCGCGCCGACAGGCGCTTATGAGCAAAATGGGTTATGTTTGCTCTGCAGAGAGCGACGCCTCCAGGGAACACAGCTTCTCCTTGCCGCACCTCATTTGTAATGTGATTGAAACATGAAAATGATTTTCTCTGCCTACATCGCTTCAACCCACTGATATTAACTATAAAACAAATGCCTGGAAAAGGCCAAACAAGCAGATGGCTTGTCAGCGTTTAGGGATGGGAAAGAGGCCGTGGGGCGCGCGATCGCTCAGGCCAGCGCAGGCCCCGGCCGCCGTGAGGAGCAGCCCCTGCCCGTGCGGGGCCCCGGTCTCACCCGGACGCCGCCCGGGCTGCGGAGGGCTTGCTGCCCTGCTCCCTGTTTCCGACTCAGCCCCTCTGTGGCGGGGCCCCAAAGTTTGCTTTGTTGACAACGTCCCAGGTAAGGCCGCTGAGCTGGAGGGCTACACTTTGAGAAGCACCCGCTCAGGGCACCCAGCTCCCTCCACCTAACTCGGCCAAAGGGCAGGCTGAAGGGCAGACGGAACATCACAGGTGAGCCTGCCTGCAGTGGGGCGGCTGAGCGACACACGGGGTTCCTCCTTGCTACTGATCTAGTAAGCTTCCCTCTCTGCCTGCACCCCAGGGGACAAAAGGGGCCACGCTAACGGAGCAAAACGTACCATCAGGACATTTTCATAGCAGTACTCTTTGCTGTTGAAAATCTGAGGAAAGCTAGGGAGAATTCTCCACACAGGAATCACACACATGCTGAATTTTACATTTACTTTCACGGGTTCATGAATTCCTGAGTCCCAAGGTAAGAACCCTTAATACTCTGAAAAGTAAATGGAAAGGGAAGATGTAAACAGGTTTTTGAGATAAAACTAGAAAAATAACTTGGAAGGGAATTTATCTTGAAGCTCCTTGGAGTGCAAGGTAAATTCAAAGATGAGAGTGTTGGGCTGACACACGAAAGTGCTGTGGATGGTGCCTCCTGGGCATGGGGTCTGCGGGCTCTAGGCCAGGGGCTTGAGGATGGAGGGAGCAGGTGGTCAGAGAGCGACAGTCCAGCGGCGGGTCTGAGCGTCCGTCTGCAGAGGGGGCACTACTGTGACCTTGCAAATGGCTTTCCGCAGAGGCTGCCGCATGAGGCTCCTCTCGCGTCTTCCCCTTGGGCTCCGCTGACGCCCTGCATGCCCGGTGCTGCCCTCCCTGACCTGACACCTCCCTGGGGCTGAACATAGAGGTGGATGATGCCTGTTCAGGGCTCTGCCTGCGCAAGGCGCACATCCAGGGTCCTTTGCGGTCCTCACAGAAACCCTTGCGAGTGTCCCACTGTGCAGGCAAGGAGGCAGACACCGCAGGCGGCAGTGTGACTTGCCCAAGCCACCCAGGGAGCAGGAGAGCCAGCACCCAGACACGAGCCTCGCCCACAGCCCCCACTGCCGACTCACCCAAGCTGGATGGGGCTGTCGTGCCCAGGAGCCCCCAGCCCTTTCCCCAGCCCCTGCCTAGGACAAGACCCGCCCTCTCCCTGGAGGAGAGATGTCCCTGCTCCTTTCCCAGCAGGAGACCTCTTCCCGGTTCTCTCCTCCTCTACCCATTTTAACCAGCTGCCCCCAGGGGCCGGTAAACACAGAGGCCTTCTAGAATGCACCTCCACCCTCCAAGAGCAGCCCTGTATGTCTGTGCATAAGTAAAACTGACAGTGGCTTTGTCATCCAACAGCGCTGAGATGGAATCCCAGCTCTGCAGATCACAAACTGTGTGGATCCAGATGATGAGTTCTCCCTGTATGTTCCTGGGTGGAAACAGGGGCGGCGCCCTCTCAGCGCTCTTGTGAGCACACCCCAGAATGGAATACAAATCATTTCACTCAGAGACTGGCTCGCAGCACGCGCTTCGTGCAAGCTTGTTTTGCTTTCCACGTCTGGAGCGAAGGCAAGAGCTTCGTCTTCGCCCTCAGCATATGGAAGCTCCCAGACCCATCGTGAAACTGTCAGCTGGGATGCGTACTCTAGCTCAAATTAAAATATTTCTGTGTGCTGGCGTTCTTTGTGCTGGAGGCGAACTCCGCTGACATATGTCTGCAGCGCCACATTTGCAAGTAGAATGACACTTTAAAAAACTTTGCAATAAAGATTTTGTTTTCCACTTACTGCATAGCACACATTATCTCCAGTCTCCGCGGCCTGTGTTCCATCAGTCACCATTAGGACGGAGCGGGCTAAGTGGTTCATTACTCTCCCCATACCCTCTGGTCATGATGGATGTTCCTCTGTTCATTTCGAAGCAGGTGATGAAGATCCTATGGGTCTCAGACTAACTCTGTGGGGAGGAGGGGGAAGTTGAGACAGACAGACGAGTAGTCAACAGATGTATATTTAGTGGCTGCGACTGTGTGTTAGACGGGGAAGCCTGGCGTGCTGCGGTCCATGGGGTTGCGAAGAGTCGGACACTGTTAGTGACTGAACAGCAATGATGACGTGTGTTAGATGCCGTGTGGAGACTGGGGAGGGGACGGAGGCTGCGGAGACACAGAGCTGCCTCCCGGACGCTCAGGAAGTGGGAGGGTCACTCAGGGTCGCGGTGAAGAGCAATGCATGCAGGATGTTCTGACTGGAGCCCTGGGCATCCCTTTGTCCCCAGGACCACAGTTACCTGTGGCCTCTTGCAGCCCCACGACGGTGCTTCACACGCACTCATGATGTTCAAGGCCCTCTGGACACCCATCCTTAAGGGGGGTAGGCGGTACAGTCGACGTTTGGCCCAGAAAGCAGAGCCACTGGGAGGGACAGGCCCAGGTTCATTACCAGGATCAGACCGTCCACAGCTGAGGGGCAGGTGGAGGAGGTGACCCAGAGGGGCTGCTTCTGTGTCTGGTTTGGGGCCCGAGTCACACTGGATCCTCAGGCTGGCCATCGGGAACCCAAATGGGAGCACGCGAGGATGAGCCAGGATCCATCCGGGCCAAGGGTGCCTGTGGTTTCTTCCGACCACCCCCACCCTCAGGTCTGTGGGAGGAGCCGGGGCCTTTGAGACGCAGTGGCGCTCCCAGGGCCCAGGGCTCAGGGAAGCTGACCGGGAGCTTTCCTTTGGGTCTAAAATATCTGCCAGCCTGGGGGCTTCCTGTGCTCAAGGGGCCACCCCATTGGCCTTGGGAACACTGGGGGTGCCGCTGCTTCCCCCCACCCCGGGGCCAACCCAACACTGACTAGTCCCGAAGGCCACTCGGGGTGCATGCAAAGCTGACACAGAGTCAGCACGGCGGGCGTACACTGGCCCAAATACAGCCGACGGGCGTCCAGGCAGATGAGGGGTTCACAGCGATATGAGAGTTTAGAGAAAGGTTTGAAAACTGTGCGCTGGTTTGGTTTAGTTGCTAAGTTGTGTCTGACTCTTATAATCCCATGGACCGTAGCCCACCAGGCTCCTCTATCTATGGGATTTTCTAGGCAAGAGTAATGGAGTGGTTTGCCATTTCCTTCTCTAGGAGATCTTCCCAATGCAAAGATTGAACCCAGGTCTCCTGCACTGCAAGCAGATTCTTTATCCTGAGTTATCAGGGAAGCCCTGAAAACTGTAGAGAGAACCTAAAAACATTTAATGTTACTTTAACAGTTCATTGACCACTGGAAATCCAAGCTAAGGAAATAACTCTAAATGAAGAAAAACACAAGAATTGGACCATAAAGAAGGCTCGGCACTGAGGATTGATGCTTTTGAACTGTGGTGCTGGAGAAGACTCTTGAGAGTCCCTTCGACTGCAAGGAGATCCAACCAGTCCATCTTAAAGGAGATCAGTCTATTCATTGGAAGGACTGAAGCTGAAGCTCCAATACTTTGGCCACCTGACGCAAAGACCCAACTCATTGGAAAAGACTTTGATGCTGGGAAAGATTGAGGGCAAAAGGAAAAGAGAGCAGCTGAAGATGAAATGGTTGGATGACATCACTGACTCAACGGACATGAGTTTGGAAAACTCTGGGAGGTGGTGGAGAACAGGGCAGCCTAGCATACTGCAGTCCATGGGGTCGCAAAGAGTCAGACACGACTTAGTGACTGAACAGCAGCAGGAGAGCAATCAGGTAAGTGAGTAACTCAGTCCATTGAATGAAATCGTTACAAACCCATGGGAGCCATTTCCGCAGGGTGCAGTGATGTGAAAAAAAGCCTGTGCCAGTGGGAAGTGACCCACACTGGATCACACGCAGCGTGATCACGGCTCTGCAGAAAAGAAGCTTTGCATAAAAACAGAAAGAGTTTTGACTCCAAAGCAATAGTAGCAGATGCTTGAATCCGGGTCTCTGCACACTCCAGACCCAGCAGAGGTCAGCAGGCAGAGAGAAGTTCCTTAAAGCCCCACCCCTCCAGCCCAGCAGGACAGAGGAACAGTGAGTAGGAAACGAACACCCGTGTCCGCAGTTCCCAGGGCCCCCTCGCCCCCGGGGTAGCCTCCGCATCGGCGGGGAGAGAGGAGCCGTGGAGAGAGAGGCCCCACCTGAGAGGGCGTCCTGAGAACAGAGGATCTGCAGGCTCAGAGCCCCGGAGTGTGGAGAAGTCGAACAAAATGGACAAGAAACGTGTGGACAGGGTGCCAAGTGCGGGAGTCCCAGGTTCTCCAGAGCGGGGCTGACTTGGGGGAGGACACCGGCAAGGGATCCCTTCACAAGAAGGGATGAGGTTAGAGAAGAAGCCAGGCAGCGAGGCTGCTGTGGAGGCAAACCAAGAAAGAGATAGATACTTTAAAAAAAAAAAAACTGGGAGATACACCAAACGCACCCATGCACCCCCTCAAACGTGGATTAGAGAGAACACCCCTCACCAAATACGGAGAAGAAGGTGCTCTCAGACAGAGAAACCCAGAGAGGCCCCACTCACTTCCTCCCTGCCTCCTGCGACTCCCAGGCGCCTGGGCCGGTAAAAGAAGGTGTTCCACGCTGAATGAAAGGAGTGAACAGATCCTACAGGGAAATTCTCTCCAAACTGAAACGCGTGCGGCAGAATAAAGCCACAGCTCAAGAGTCAGTCCACGTGATTATTCTCAACGAGCATTTCACGGGGTGGAAACACACATGAAGTCTGAATTTCAAAATCTCAGAGCAGAAATGTAGAAAACCCTGAAAACGTGAAGTGAGAATGCACTCGACATGGGGATGAAATTGAAGCCAAGACAGACCCCCCACAGACAGAGAGGGGCTTCCAGAGCCTGGAGCTGACTCACGCAGCCAGGGGAGAGGGGCCGCTTGCACACAGACAAGAAAGTGATGAAAATACAGAAAGAGGGGGAAAGGACCAATGAAAAAGCGATGGAAGCAAGAAATGAGCAAAAACAAAATGTACCCCAAATGCACCTGACGTCTGATTGGATCCCTAAGTTGATGAAGAATGCATGCCAGTGGGTCGATGTTGTTGTTCAGTCGCTCAGTCGTGTCTGACTCTTTCTGACCCCATGGACTGCAGCACACCAGGCCTCCCTGTCCATCACCAGCTCCCAGAGTTCACTCAGACTCACGTGCTTCAAGTCAGTGATGCCATCCAGCCATCTCATCCTCTGTCGTCCCCTTTTCCTCCTGCCCTCAATCTTTCCCAGCATCGAGGTCTTTTCCAATGAGCTGGCTCTTTGCATCAGGTGGCCAGAGTGTTGGAGCTTCAGCCTCAGTCATTTCAATGAGTATTTGAGGTTGATTTCCTTTAGGATTGCCTGCTGCGATCTTCTTATAGTCCAAGGGACTCTCAAGAGTCTCCTCCAGCCCCACAATTTGAAAGCATCAATTTTTCAGCACTCAGCCTTCTTTATGGTCCAATTGTCACATTCATACATGACTTCTGGAAAAACCACAGCTTTGGTGATAGGGAGTCAGTTTTTAAGCTAAAATCCAGCGACAGCTTACTGACCTCTGGAAAGACCTTGTTGAGAGACTGCCGGGAACTCGAGGAATCTGGGCTGGGAGGCCAACCCCCAGGGCATGTCACGGTGCAGCTCTTAAATTTTAAGGTGAAACAAGCCCAGTCGGGAATGGGAAACATCTCAGCAGAACCTCCAGGTGAGAGGACTGTGGGTCTTGAAAGTAGAAGTAAGCAGGACAGCACCTGAGGTCTCGACAGCAAGACCACAGTGGGAACTCATCCCCAATGACGAGTGTGAAGGCCTTGCGAGCTCCTGAGGGGGTTAGATGCAGCCCAGTCACAGACGCACAGTCACCAGTGAAGGAGAATTTGGGGACCACAGGCTCCCCGCCCTTTGGTGGAGTCTATCGGGTGAGGGGCTCTGCTGGCCGAGGAATAACTGGGAGCTTCAACCAAAGGGCCGGCGATGAGACTTGAGTGTATATGTCCACACCCCTAAAACTCACAGAAAGATGGGGATGATGGTAAATGGTTGTGTGTGGATGTTATATATTCCAGGAGAGGGAAAAAAAAAAGATACAAGTGAAAAGACACAGGGAGGAAGAAAAGGGGCCCGTGAGGCAGGTTCACTTGATCACTGCATCAGTAGGGACTAGGAGCCCGAGGAGCCCTTTCAAGGCTAACCCACCAGAGAGGAAGCCTGTGAGGGCAGAGGGCACTCTGGGCTTTAAGGAGGAGATTAACCTAAGGACTATCACAGAACAAAAAAGATGGAATGTTGTCAGTATTAGAGGACGTCTATTTTACATGAAAAAGAAAACCAGCTGTGTATAGAAAGAGACCCAGAAAGTACACCCTCTAAATCTATCCATATTTCAGACACGATCAAGCACGCCAATCATTTCAACAAATGCAAGCAGGATTATTTCAACTTCTAAAAGATTTTCAAATCCGCCCCAAGAAAAGGTACACAAGAAACACACATAAGGTGATTCAGAAAGGCTAAAATAATAATAACGCAGTTAGGCAAAGGTTGGGCCAACACAGTAAGCCTCCTACTCATGAACCTTCAGGATGCAGGCTTTCAAACCTGCAAGCACGCGTCCATCAACACCGGATGTGCGATGGCAGCTGGCCCTCCGCCTCCTGTTGCTCAGGACACTTCAGCTCCACCGCCTCCCACCTCTTCTCTCTCCTCCAGTCAGTAACTCTTCTTGACTGCTCGCTCAGTGCCAGCCCCTGTATGCCAGCTGCTGAACTGAGCTACTACCTTTCTCAAGGTACTCTACTGAAAGACGAAAAATACTTTATCTTTTGTGTCTGCTTGTTTTATCTATTATTGGTGTGAAAGTATTATAAACCCATTACAGTGCAGTACTGTACAGCCAGCCCTGCTAGTTGGGTAACTCGGCTAATTTTTGGCTGTACAGACAAATGGAACGCGTGAGCACGCTGTCAGCACAGAGCACGTGATCGTCCAGGGACACACTGAAGAAAGAGGCAGAAGCGAGACTGCGATCTTGATGTTTTACAAGGTAGAACTCGCCCCCCCCTTAAATGTTGCAAAGAAGAATGTTCTATAATATGAAAGCTACTACTGAGAATGCAACGAATGTGAACACACATACCCCAGAGCCTAGCAACTGCCAGCTAGAAAGAACTGCAGAAGATGTGAAGACAGCAGGAGTAATTCACGCTAGGAGGATGTAATGCATCTTTTCAGTCTAAGGCGGGTCAAGCAGATTTTCTTTTTTAAAAAAGTGAAAATATAAAACCAATGAAATATGGAAGGAAGAGTCCACGAATATATATATATATATTTACAACTTAATAATAGTACAGCATCTTCTTAGTCACTCATGGAACATTTATAAAAATGGACCAAATGTTAGGTCACGAAGGAAGTGCCAAGAAGTTTCTTAAAGTAAGAATAGTGTAAACATCATTTACTGATCACAAAGCAATAAAACTAGGAATTAATGACTCACTTGTTAAACGGATCCTTCTGGAGATTTAAAACCTCACAAGAGAAATGCAATCCAGAACTGCAGAACTTTTAAAGGACAAGGATAAGGAAAACACAACATCCAGAGTCTACGGAATACAACAGAAATGGTGATCAGAGAAAATCCCATCTTAGATGTGAAGGAAAAGAGTCAAAATAAATTAACGTGTTAGAAATAGAGTAAAAAAATTTATGAAAAGAAGAAAATAATAAAGATAAAAGTACAGTCAACGAAAACAAAAAGTGAAGGGTTCATAAATAAAAAAAATTGCTAGAAAGAGTAGTAGATAAGCCAGCTAGAATAAGCTGATTTTTAAAAGTGAGAAAGTGAAAACCTGCGAAGGCAGGAGGGAGGAGCTGAGAGCCCGTGCCCCATGAAGAGCAGGCGCGGCCCCAGCCAGGGCCTGGGTGATCGGCCTCAGCTCCGCAGACCCACGGAGCCCAGCCCGCTGCCCCTTCCTCCTCTGTGGGCCTTGTTGCAGAAACACGATAAAGGACTTCTGGCCACTTGAGATAAGCCGCTGTTTGGATTTTCTGCTGCCACCCCCAGCCCCACGACCACCCCGGGCGGCTGAGGAGACTCCCACGGTCTCCTGCGCGTCTCTGCCTGGCCTCCTGTTCCTCCTCTGAGCCATGCGCACGGTGTGAGGCTCCCGGCCGTCACTGTTCCAGGCTGTCACCCCACATCCCACCCACTCCACACTTACTCACACATTTGCACAAGCCACACCATGCCTTCTGTGCTCTAGGATAAACAATAATCGTGGCATTTGGACTTTGAGGGCGGATCGGGCCAGAGCACATTCTGCATTCCATCACTCCCTTTTCAAAGCTGACCCTCCATTTGGGACAGTCATCAAATATGGCAGTGATATATGCGCCAGGCATGGGCTTACACTCGAGAAGCCTGCTTGGTAAACTACATTTCAGTGCTTCATTGGAGGACAAAATGAAGCAGGGAAAAGGCTAATAGAGCTTTGCCAAGAGAATGCACTGGTCATAGCAAACACCCTCTTCCAACAACACAAGAGAAGACTCTACACACGGACCTCACCAGATGGTCAACATCGAAATCAGATTGATTATATTCTATGCGGCCAAAGATGGAGAAGCTCTATACAGTCAGCAAAAACAAGACCAGGAGCTGACCATGACTCAGATCATGAACTCTTTATTGCCAAATTCAGACTTAAATTGCAGAAGTAGGGAAAACCACTAGACCATTCAGGTATGACCTAAATCAAATCCCTTATGATTATACAGTGGAAGTGACATATAGATTCAAGGGATTAGATCTGATAGACAGAATGCCTGAAGAACTATGGATGGAGGTTTGTGACACTGTATAGGAGGCAGTGAGATCATCCCCAAGAAAAAGAAATGCAAAAAGGCAAACTGTTGCCTGAGGAAGCCTTACAAATATCTGAGAAAAGAAGAGAAGCTAAAGGCAAAGGAGAAAATGAAAGATACACCCATTTGAATGCAGAGTTCCAAAGAATAGCAAGGAGAGATAAGCCTTCCTCAGTGATGAATGCAAAGAAATAGAGGAAAACAATAGATTAGATTGGAAAAGACCAGAGATCTCTTCAAGAAAACTAGAGATACTAAGGGAACATTTCATGCAAAGATAGGCTCGATAAAGGAGAGAAATGGTATGGACCTAACAGAAGCAGAAGATATTAAGAAGAGGTGGCAAGAATACACAGAAGAACTATATCAAAAAAGATCTTAAAGACCCAGATAACCTCAATGGTGTGATCACTCACCTAGAGCCAGACATCTTGGAATGTGAAGTCAAGTGGGCCTTAGGAAACATCACTATGAACAAAGCTAGTGGAGGTTATGGAATTCCAATTGAGTTATTTCAAATTGAAATCCTAAAAGATGATGCTGTGAACGTGTTGCACTCAATATACCAGCAAATTTGGAAAACTCAACAGTGGCCACAGGACTGGAAAAGGTCAATTTTCATTCCAATCTCAAAGGAAGGCAATGCCAAAGAATGTGCAAAGTACCACACAAGTGCACTCATCTCATACTCTAGCAAAGTAATGCTCAAAATTCTCCAACCCAGGCTTCAACAGCATGTGAACGGGTAAAATTCCAGATGTTCAAACTGGTTGTAGAAAAGGCAGAGGAACCAGAGATCAAATTGCCAACATCCATTGGATCATTGAAAAAGCAAGAGAGTTCCAGAAAAACATCTATTTCTGCTTTATTGACTATGCCAAAGCCTTTGGTTGTGTGGGTCACAACAAGTTGTACGAAATTCTTCAAGAGATGGGAATACCAGACCACCTGACCTGCCTCCTGAGAAATCTGTATGCAGGTCAAGCAGCAGCAGTTTGAACCAGACATGGAACATCAGACTTGTTCCAAATTGGGAGAGGAGTATGTCAAGGCTGTATATTGTCACTCTACTTATTTAATTTATATGCAGAGTACATCATGTGAAATACTGGGCTGGATGAAGCACAAGCTGGAATCAAGATTGCCAAAGAAATATTAATTACCTCAGATACCCAAATGATACCACCCTTATGGCAGAAAGTGAAGAACTAAAGAGCCTCTTGATAAAAGTGAAAGAGGTGAGTGAAAAAGTTGGCTTAAAGCTCAACATTCAGAAAACTAAGATCATGGCATCTGGTCCCACCTCTTCATGGAAAATTGATGGGGAAACAATGGAAACAATAAGAGACTGTATTTTCTTGGGCTCCAAAATCACTGCAGATGGTGATTTCAGCCATGAAATTAAAAACACTTGCTCCTTGGAAGAAAAGGTATGACTAACCAAGAGAGCATTTTAAAAAGTAGAGACATTACTTTGCCAAAAAGGTCAAAGCTATGGTTTTTCCAGTGGTCATGTATGGTTGTGAGAGTTGGACCATAAAGAAAGCTGAGCACCGAAAAATAGATGCTTTTGAACTGTGATGCTGGAGAAGATTCTTGACAGTCCCTTGGACTGCAAGGAGATCCAATCAGTCCATCCTAAAGGAGATCAGTCCTGGGTGTTCACTGGAAGGACTGATGCTGAAGCTGAAACTCCAATACTTTGGCACCTGATGAGAAGAAGTGACTCATTGGAAAAGACCCTGATGCTGGGAAAGACTGAGGGCAGGAGGAAAAGTGGGTGACAGAGGATGAGATGGTTTGATGGCATCACTGATTCAATGGGCATGAGTTTGAGCAAACTCTGGGAGCTGGTGATGGACAGGGAGGCCTGGGGTCCCAAAGAGTTGGACACGACTGAGCAACTGAACTGAGCTGAATGTTTCACTGAATTTTATGGAACCATAGAAAGAGGCGCTACAGCAGCTATAACTGGTTGCCAGATAACCCACTAAAAACCGTCTTTGTATGAGAAAGCCATGAGCCACTCTAGGCAGCCCACGGTCTGGGGTGTGCTGCTTTCTGCCCACGTTTCTGCTCACAAGCAGACTCCGGGCACCGAGGGACGTCGCCCCGGGGACGCAGCAGACCGAGGGTCAGGGACCGAGGTCCAACCCCAGGCCCACCTGCAGCCACCAGGATAGGCTGCAGCTAATTGGTCTCAAATCTGGACTTCAGTTCTCTAATGTGAAAAGGGAGGTCGAGCTAGGCTTTCCCTGTGACTGAAGCTCTGATGCTCCATGCTTCTTCAAAACTCACAGCTGGGAAAGATGAGAGTAAAAACTGCTGACCGACTTAAAGAAAAATTCTGTTTTTCGGTTCCAAGCCCTGAGCAGGTAGGCTGGCCCAGCCCCAAGCTTCAGGTGGGGGTCCTGGTGGCATGCAGAGGGGGGCCTAGGACTCCCCGATTCAGCTTCAGAGACTCAGAGGTCCTTGGATGACAGTTCCTCACCATTGTTCGGACCTTGCCCGATTTTAGTGTTGACAGTCCTGGGCTCAGCAGGATGGCTGTTGCCAAGAGCTTGCCACTGGGGAACGGGGAGCGTGGCTGGTTCACATCTGCTTGTTGGACGTTTGTGGAGCAGACCTATATGGTCACAGCCCTGGGGGCTTCCAGCCTGGGGCAGTCTCCACACCCCCACTCTCTGAAGCCCCACTGGTGACCTCGTCCCCCTCTGTTCTGGTGTCTGTTCGGTAAGCGTTGGCCTCGTTGCTCACATTTGGGGAGCCCTGAACACACTGGGCCTTTCTGCTGCTGTTCCCTCGTATGTGTGGATGCTGGGCCGCTCCTGTCCACTCACCTGTCTCCCTAGGGAGTGCCCATGCGTCCCAGCTGGAGTCTGCTCTCCACACCCATACGCCCCTGCCCCATATATCTGGGCTTCACCACGAGCTGACCCAGTCTGTGTACATCACAAATACATCCAGATTCTGTTTGGGGTTTGCTCTCCAAACACTAGAATACAAGCCAGACTGCCGAGGCGTCCTCTGTCTGTTTCAGCATCACATTCACGGCCACTTCCTCCACCCAGGCTGCGGGAGGCCTTCCATAAATGGTAGTTGAATGAATGAGTTTGCTTAGTCACTTCTCCAATTTGAAGATTTGTTTACAAAGCCTGTTAAACCAATCACGACGTCTCTGTCAGGCACATCTGATGCCAAGGATGGACTTGTGTGAATCATCCGGTGATGGAGTCCAATCTAGGGGACCCTGCGTGTCACTGAAGCCTTGCCCATTTACTCTACACACGTTTCTGCAGAAATAAGGCTTTGTAAGTGAAGTTAGTAATGGAGAAGAGCTCCCAAACCACTGGGGTTGCTCAGTAGTCAGAGCCACACTGAAGACTCACGGCACCAGCCATGGTTTACAAAGCCCTTTAGAAAACGTAGGTAATTCTCAGACAAAATGCTCATTTACAAGTGAAGTGAACTGGGTCACAAAGCTGGGACCTGACGCTGCAGGGTCTCAGAACAAAGCATCCACCTTCAGGCTCTGGACACTCAGGCCCCACCTCAGGCTGAATTGTACCCCCTGCTGGGAGGGCATCTGAGGTCACACATCAGTCACAGCCCCCCCTGCCCACCCCACACTGGCCACCGAGGCTGAGCTTCCTGGACAGGACTTCTCTTCACGCTGTGGCCATTGTGTTCTTAGACTCCGTGTGCTGGATCTTCCAAATCTCCTTTCAGTTGCTTTCTGCCAGTGCTTCCATATTCTCATTTCCTTCCTCTTTGAACTGCGGCTGGCTCTCCAGGACTGTCTTCCAAATCGCATCTACCTCTGCTCTGCCATCCGCTGGTTTCGTTTCGGTTTTCCGATCGCGCAGTGACGAGCTTTAACCTCTGTGCTCTTCTTCTTCTTGCAGGAGGACCTCTCCGTGGTTGCTTGCAGTAGCTTCCTTTCCGTGGTTGCTTGCAGGAGGACCTCTCCGTGGTTGCTTGCTTCATTTCTGTAGCTGGTACTGGCTGCTAACCTCCTTCTGAGACACGCACCATAAACACTGTAGCTGACTTTGTTTCTTGCGGTGAATGCACTTTAGAGAAAAGGCTTCCCGGCTTTCCAGGGCTTGCCTCCGTGCGAATCGCAGCATCACAGGCCTGCTCTGGTGGTTTTCTATTTCTCGCTGTGGCGCACCCACACCAATGATGCCGTGACCGGCACACGCGAGTCTGCCGTGACTGTGACTGCCCTCCCTGGGCCTGGTGACTGGAGCCCCTCAGAATCTGTTACGCTCCGGAGGCTCCCACTGTCCTTCTTGCTCCTTCAACCCCGGCTGGGATCCTGGGGGGCCTCGGATGGAGGACGAGGCTCTTCCACCCTGTGCCCTCACACCAGACTCCCCAGATGTGCTCATGCCGTGGGCCACGCACAGGAGGACCCGTGTCTGGGGAAGGATCATCCTTGGATCACTGTCTTGCTCAGGAGTCTAACGCTTTTTCCACTCTCTGAACGCACCCTTCTAAGATCGCTGAAGATGACCTTGGGCATCCGCGGGGAGGGCAAGTCCTGGTCACTGCACAGCTCTGGGGTGAGACTAAAGCCCAAGCAGGTGACAGAGGAGTGCGGCCACCCCCTCCCTGGGCAGTCTTCTCTGGACTTAGGAAGGAGACAGTCCCTCTGTCCGTGACTCTCTGGACCATTCTCAGGTCACCGTGGCTGGATTTTGCACGTTTACAGAATTGTCAGATCCTGTAATTCGTGTCCATCTCTTTGTGACCGCATGAACTGCAGCTCACCAGGCTTCCCTCTCCTTTTCTGTCTCTTGACGTTTTCTCCGGCTCACGTCTGTTGAGTTGCTGATGCCGTCCAACCGCCTCATCCTCTGCTGCCCACTCCTCCCTTTGCTTTCCACCTTTCCCAGCCTCAGGGTCTTTTCCAATGAGTCGGCTCTTTGCATCAGGTGGCCAAAGAACTGGAGCTTCAGCATCAGTCCTTCCAATGGATTTCATTCAGGGTTGATTTCCTTTAGGATTGACTGGTTTGATCTCCTTGCTGTCTAAGGGACTCTCAAGACTCTTTTCCAGCACCACAGTTCAAAACATCAGTTCTTCGGTGTTCAGCCTCTTTATGGTCCAACTCTCACATCTGAACATGACGACTAGAAAAGTCATAGCTTTGACTCTAGGGACCTATCTCTGCTTTTTAATACACAGTCTAAGTTTGCCATAGCTTTCCTTCCAAGGAGCAAGCATCTTTTAAGATCTTCCTACGATGTCTTAAATCCCGGCCCTTTCTTTGCACATTAATAAACTCCACTTTTCCATGTTCATCTATACGTTCACCTTTCCCCTCTGCACTGTTTATTTAACGGATTTTGGCACCGGTCACGCTTGCTGTTTCACTCCCTTGTCCTCGTGCCTTCCTTTTGCTCATCTGTAACCTCCCCAAGTGCAGCATCTCTGCTGCTCTGCCAGTTGTGGTCTCTCCAGGGCTGAGGGCAGGAAGTAGAATACAGGGGGGGCTCAATAAATAGACAGATGAATAAAGAATAAATTGAAAGGCAAGACCCCTAGAAGCAGCGGGCATGCTATACTGCCAGTTGCACAGGTGGCGGATGGTATTTAAATTATCTTGTAAGTGTGCAGCTTTTCTGGAAGCCTCCTGCAAGGTCAGCAGCAGCGGCAGTTTGGGGAGAGGGTCTGAGTGTGGGACCCTGTTTTCGGAGTCAAGGCTGAGAGGGACATTTCTCCCTGTACATCCTCCTGAATTTTGAGTTTGGGGCTATGTGAGTCTATTACCTTAAAAAAAATCAAATATATTTTTAAAAGGAAGAATATGTCTGTTTTGGGGGAAATAAGTGGTCACTGATTACTAGATGCTCGGTTGTGAATCCAGAGCGTTCTGCAATGATACTGACATGGACCGTTATCCTTAATGGCCTTGCTTCTGTCAACAAACAGCCTGCTGCCTCTTTGAGGACACGGTCCAGCCCAGAATCAGTTTCCCGCAGGGCCAAGCATCAAGCCCAGGCTGCGGAGACGTTTGTGCTGGTGGCGATTGTGAGGGCACAGGACCAATTTGTGTGAAAAACTCTGCAGCGTCGCTTGAGGAGGACACTCGTGGGTCTGGAGCCACGTAATGGTGCTTTGATCAGCACGGCAGCCGCTCCAGGGTGAGGCCACGCAAAGGGGGCCCGCGGTGCTGAAGCTCCCGGCCCGGGGCGCCGAGCTGCCCGCTGGGGGCCGGGGGCTGGGGCCGCTGGCCGTAAACCGAGCGAGCGCAGAGCCCGCGGAAGCCTCCTACCGGGCACTCAAAGGTGCTGTTGGTCACAACCTCCAGATAAAACCCAACCTGGATCAAAGTTTATTTCGTGTCGATGTTTCGTCATAGTTATAAACCCTGTCCAGGCTTGAAAGCAGCGTGCCATCGCAATTATCCACCCTGCAGACGGGACGCCGGGGAGAGGATGAGTCATGTGTGTTGGCCTTGCTTTATCACCAGGACACGGAGACTGAAATAGTCCACATTTCCAAAGTGGGTCAGAACACGTGTTTAATTCTGCCCTCTCACTTGGGCCTACTAGTGTGCAGAACTAAAATATTTTTCTCCAGATTACTTTGAGTCATCAGTTAATGGTCCAGACTTTTCTTGATTTGGGTATTATCTTTTGACCTAAGTCAGAATTGTTATTTAGTTGTTAAGTCATGTCTGACTCTTTTGTGACCCTGTGGACTGTAGCCCACCAGGTTCCTCTGTCCATGGGATTTCCTAGGCAGGAATGCTGGAGTGGGTTGCTGCATCTTGAATGGAAGAGGGGAGAGCTAAGAGTCAGAGGCTGAAGAAAAAATATCTTAGTGATATGCCCCAAATCATGCCAGATCACAGGGCAGCTCCTCTCACAGCTTCATGGTACACAGTGGGCTTCTCCTGAGACAGACGCATGAGCCCATGATAAGGAAATTGCCTCTCAGAAGGCTTCAGCCAGTAACAATCACAGTGTTTGTAGCATCTCAGTGGTGCTGACGAGAGCTGTAGCTGGGAAGCCATTTAAACAGCCTTTGCAAGGTGAGACTGCCTGAGCAAGCACCGTTACCGAGGAAAACCATGTTTTCCAGCTTAGTGTGCCTGGCCATCTAT
The DNA here is from genome assembly GCA_006410515.1 of Procapra przewalskii. NCBI lineage: Eukaryota > Metazoa > Chordata > Mammalia > Artiodactyla > Bovidae > Procapra > Procapra przewalskii. The sequence goes on from SJYF01000688.1 coordinate 337,854, forward strand.
GTAATCTTCATCAAGTATTTGAGAAATCAGAGTCTTGATTACATAATCCTGAGAACTTTTCAGCAAAATGGAGAGGCAATAAAAATCAGAACCAAAAAACATTTCAGCTTCTTCCTACGGCAGCATGGGTGAGAGAGCCTCAACTTCTGGGTTGAAGCCGGCCCTGATGGTGGGGTTGGGGACGAGACGAGGAAACACAAGCAAAGGAGCCAGAAATTACAACCCTCGCCAGAGCCCCAGCGCTGGCCATCAACCACGGGTGTCACTTGGAGGGTGCCCCTCCCCTCGAGTGTTAACCTGTGTGAGACAGGCAGCCTCTCAGGACAGGTTAAAAATCAAAGAATAACGTCAGTGTGAGTTGTCAAGACAGACACAGAGATGCCCAGGATAACTTGGAAAGAGTGCTGCTCCTCCAGCTCAGCATCACAAAACAAACAACCCAATCAGAAATAGACATTTCTCCCAAGAACAAAGAAGACCTACGGAGGGCCACTGTTGGAGTGGCCATCACCCAGAAATCCACAAACTGGAAACGCCGGAGAGGGTGTGGAGGAGAGAACCTTCCTGCACTGCTGATGGGGAGCTAAATTGGTGCAGCCTCTACAGAGAGCAGCATGGAGGTTCCTTAAAAACGAAAAACAAATTTACCCTATGATCCAGCAGTCCTGCTGTGGAGCGTGTATCCTGACAAAACCGTAATTAGGAAAGATCCCCACGCCCTGATGTCACAGCAGCACCATTTACAACAGACGGGCAAGACGGCGGCCTAGGTGCCCACTGACAGGCGAGGAGACAAGGGGCAGCGGCGCGTGTGTACAGTGGCATGTTTCCCCAGCCACAGAAGTGAGATTTTGCTGTTTCGATGGAAGGGACCTAGAGATTATCATAGTGAGTGAAGCAAGTCAGACAGAAAAAGACAAAATCATGTGATATCCTTTATAGGTGGAATCTAAAAAGTATTACTCGTGAACTTATTTATGAATATAAAACAGAAACAGACTCACAGACATAGAAAAGGCTACGGTTACCAAAAAGGAAAGGGTGGAAGAGGGATAGAACAGGACTATGAAGCTGATAGATACACTACTGTTACTCCTACTAAGTCGCTTCAGTCGTGTCCGACTCTGTGCGACCCCGCAGAAGGCAGCTCACCAGGCTCCCCCGTCCCTGGGATTCTCCAGGCAAGAACACTGGAGTGGGTTGCCATCTCCTGCTCCAGTGCATGAACGTGAAAAGTGAAAGTGAAGTCGCTCAGTCCTGCTCGACTCTGCGACCCCATGGACCCCATGGACTGCAGCCCACCAGGCTCCTCCGTCCATGGGATTTCCCAGGCAAGAGTACGGGAGTGGGGTGCCATTGACTAGACACACACTATATAAAGTAAACAACAAGGGTTTCCTGCACAGTCCAGGGACCTACAGGCAATACCCTGTAATGACCTACAGTGGAAAGGACCCTGAAAGCACTATATGATGCCTGACCCATACATCAGCATACATATATATATTTTCCATGTGTACATACATACATATAAAGATATATGCATCCCTGAAATGAGCACAGCGTTGTGAATCATCTGTACTTTAGTAAAAAGCCACCAAACAGTAGAAGAGCTCATTTGTTAATTAAAAAGTTTATCTTATTTAAATTTAAGTGATTAGTAGCAATAAAAATAAAATATTGATATGACCCTGAAACACTTATGCCTGCCTCACCAAAGTCACCCCCTGAAAGTGCGTCTTTTCGTCTCTGTCTTCTCACAGAAGCCCTAATGGGGGGCAGCTGGTGTCTCCTCTGTTTCTGTGCAGAGGAATACCCAAGCCCAGGCTGGCCCGCGATCTGGGATGAGATCTGAAATAGGTCCCTGCCTCTTCCAGGATAGGGGGAAAGTCAAAGGGCAGTGGTGTGGAGGAGTCACGAGGGGTGACAAGGTGTCTTCCAGGCATGGAACAGGGTAGACTCGTTTCTAAAAGGAAAGACCAGCAATTTGGGGCTCTCACTGTGAGAAGGGATTCAGAGCAGTGTCAGCGGGCGGTAGGTCGTCAGTGAGTGTTTGGGGAAAAGCAAAGGAGTCAGTATCATTTTCTGGAAAATAATTAGAGATGTGAGACATGAACTTTTCATCAAAGAAATCTCCAAACAGAAGGGGAATTCCCCCAAGAGAAACGATTTCTTTCATCAGGATGCTGATAAGAGTCTTATTTATAAAGCTGAAGTTAAGAATAAATATCTGACAATATGCCATGGAAAGCACGCTCATCGGAAAAGTGTGTGATCTTTAATAATGTAGCCTGGACAGTGTCCTCATTTTCTGTCGATGGGACTATAAACTGTGAAAAACAATTCAGGAGGTAGTTTGACGGCAGGCCTCAAAGAGCTTAAAATACATTAAAAAACACTTCACTCTTAAGAATCAATCCTAAATTCATGATCAGACAAGGACTTAAGGCAACGTGTGCACGTCTGTGGACTTAGGACCCTTTACAATCATCATGTTTGGAAGATGTGGGAGGGGCAGATGATGCTGAAATCAGGGCCCAGGAGGGGGACAGCCCACTGACGATTGTGTGACCTAGTCAGAGCATACGTGTGGCTCTGGGTTTCCTTTTCCTCACCCGAACAGTGGCGTTCATAACAGTACACACTGTGCATACTGGCATTTGACTTATGAGGCTGTGCATTGAAAGTGCTTATCATAAACCTGACCTGGGACTGGGGTGGCATCTGATATGCTCCTCGTCGGTGCTGTGGGGCAGGAAGGTGGCATGATCACTGTTCATTTTAAAGCAGAAAACACCTTGTTAAGAGAATCTGGGGAAAAAAGCAGAGACATTACTTTGCCAACAAAGGTCTGTCTAGTCAAAGCTATGATTTCTCTAGTAGTCATGTATGGGTATGGGAGTTGGACCATGAGGAAAGCTGAGCACTGAAGAATTGGTACTTTTGAACTGTGGTGTTAGACAAGACTCTTGAGAGTCCTTTGGACTGCAAGGAGATTCAACCAGTCCATCCTAAAAGAGATCAGGCCTGAGTGTTCATTGGAAGGACTGATGTTGAAGCTGAAACTCCAATACTTTGGCCACCTGATGTGAAGAGCTGACTCATTTGAAAAGACCCTGATGCTGGGAAAGATTGAAGGCGGGAGGAGAAGGGGACAACAGAAGATGAAATGGTTGGATGGCATCACTGACTCAATGGACATGGGTTTGAGCAAGCTCCGGGAGTTGGTGATGTACAGGGAGGCCTGGTGGGCTGCTGTCCATGGGGTGGCAAAGAGCTGGACACGACTGAGCGACTGAACTGAACTGAACTGAAGAGAACCCGGAAGGCCACGGGACAGGTGAGTCAGCTTTTTCTCCCCTTACTCCGTGGCAGACACCAGGCTTACACCTTGGAAACTACTTCAGTTAATCCTCAGGATGGTTCCTTCATACACCACTCCATTTCTTATAAGACTCTAAGATCAAGAGAGGTTAAATAATCCACTCAAGTTCACGTACAAGGTTATGATCAGAGCTGGGGTCTGAGTCTGGTTCAGGCTGCATCCATTCGACAAGTGTTTGTTGAAAATCTACTTTGTGCCAGAGGATGCTGCGAGTAGCTGGGAAGCATCAGTGCACATTTTCTTTTTTCCTGAGAGGGCTTACTTTCATCAGGAGACAGGCAGTGAGGCACAGACACATTAAACGCATACATTGTAAAGCGCGTTAGAAGGCGAGAAAGCCTATAAAAGGGCTGGTGGCTCGGTGGTAAAGAATCTGCCTGGCAGTGCAGGAGACCCCGGAGACCCAGGCTCCATCCCTGGGTTGGGAAGATCCCCCGGAGGAGGAAATGGCAACCCACTCCAGCACATTTGCACAGCACTTGAGGGTGCTGATGAGGTCAGCCCAGCAAACACAGAGGGGAAGAGCACCCCAGGCAGAGTGGACGCCAAGAGCCAAGGCCAGGGAGGGAGGGAGCCTGGTGAGTCTGAAAGAGGCAGGAGGTCTGTGCGGCCAGAGCTGGGCGAGGGAGGCCAGCGTGCAGCTGGCAGAACAGTGCCGGCCGGCCGGGCACGGCGGGCCTCCTGGGTCCCTGGGGACTTCGAATTTCGTCTTGAGTAAGGCGAGGAGCACTTAAAGGATTCCAAATCTCTCTGTGACATGATTTGACCTTTATGAAAAATCATTCTGGTTCCTGGATGGAGAATATATTATGGAGCATTGAGGGGAGACAGGAGGTAGCAATAGAAATGGAAAGAAGGAAGAGCTTTTCCCTACACCTCGAGGTACAGCGAGTATAATTTGATGGTGGATGAGATATGGGCGTGGGGGAAACTGAAGAATAAGGGGTTCTTGCCAGGCTTTGTCCAAAGCGAGTGGAAGGAGGGATGGGAGGCCATCCAGACCACCGGGCTGGGGGGGGGGCAGGGCGCTAGTCCTGGTGAGCGGAGTTTGCGATGTCTTGAGACATCAATGGAAACGCCACACAGACCATTGGGTGTATGAGCGGGAGGCAGTGTGGACGGGAGGGGTGCCTGTCCGTGTCCTGATGCACTCTGACCTCGAGAAGTCAGCAAGAAGGGCAGGAACCAACAAAGGATGCTGGGAGCAAGGAGCCATGAGGCATACCGTCCAAGCTGAAAGAAGAGGCAGAATTAGATCTGATGCAGAACCAGAAGGCTTCCCTGTGCTGTGCGGGCCTCTGCCCAGCTCTGCTCCATCGGAGCGCCGAGGTCCCCGGTCCCACTGGAGAATCTTCTCCCTTGAACCCAAAGGGACGAGACAATGTGGAGAGAGAGCGGTGAGACATTAAGTCTGCTGGGATAATACAACACGAGGCTTCTTGAATAACTCGGATCAAATATCTCAGTTGAGGATAATTTAAGCTGTATCAAGATTTCCTTCTTTGAAAGGAGAAGAAAGGAATCTTCAAATTGTTTAGAAAAAGGTTTTGCCTGTGGCAAAGAACATTATATAAATGTCCACCCTGCCAGAACTTCTATTGTTTTAGATGTGAAATGCAATTTATCAGCTTCAGTGTAAGATCCAAGACAATAGTTTCAAAGACAGTAAAAGAAACCATCAGGACAACATTACCAAGAAAACGTGTTCATTTAAATACTGTAGAAATGAATAAACAGATATCATTAGCCACAATCTCTCTACCCTTGTCTTCAGCATAGCAAATATACCTAGTTATTGTAAGAAATTAAGCCAAAAATCAAAGCAAACAAAAACAGCTTGTCAATGGTCATAAAATACCCACTATTTTTCTTTTTTCAGTTTTTTTTATTGGCTGCCCTAGAGTTTGCGATATACATTTATAACTAATCCAAGTCCACTTTCAAACAACATTCTATGCTTCAAAGGTAGTGTGAGTGCCCCTAGAGACAAAGTAATCCTGATCCCTTCTTCCTTGCATCATTGCTGCCATTTATTTCACTCTCATGTAAGCTTCCTTGGTGGCTTTGTGGCAAGGAATCCGCCTGCCAAGGTGGAAGACCCAGGTTTGATCCCTGGGTCTGGGAGATCCCCTGGGGAGGGCATGGCAGCCCGTTCCAGCCTTCCTGCCTGGAGAGTCCCACGGACAGAGGAGCCTGGCGGGCCACCGTCCATGTGGCCACAAAGAGGCAGGGGTAACGAAGCGTACACACAGACACACACAAACATATGTAAACACACACACACACATATATATTACACAAAATTGCGTGTGCTCACACTAAGCGGCCCAGTTGTGTCCGACGCGTGACCCCGTGGACTGTGGCCCGCCAGGCTCCTCTGTCCGTGGGACTCTCCCGGCGGGAAGGCTGGAGCGGGTTGCCATGCCCTCCTCCAGGGGATCTCCCCAGCCCAGGGATCAAGCTGCATCGGCAGGAGTGCTCTTTGACGCTAGTGCCATAATTATACACTATCAAATACATTGTTGATATTGGTACTTTGAACAAATTATTGTCTATTAGATCAATTAAGAAAAATAAGAATGGACGTTTTATTTGACCTTTGCCTGTTTCTTCTGTGATCTTCCCTTCTTTATGTACATTCGAGTTTTCTACCTGAACTATTGCATTTCCTCCTAAGAATACCTTCTGAGGGCTTCCCTGGTGGCTCAGGTGATAAAGAATCTGCCTGCAGTGCAGGAGACCCAGGTTCGATCCCTGGGTTGGGAAGATGCCCTGGAGAAGGAAATGGCAGCCCACTCCAGTACTCTTGCCTGGAGAACCCCGTGGACGGAGGAGCCTGGTGGGCTGCAGCCCGTGGGGTCATAAAGAGTCAGACCCGACTGAGTGACTGGCACACACACACCAGAAGGCCTTTGAACATGTCATATAAGGCAGATCTACTGACACCAGATTCCTCAGTCTTCATCTCTCTGAGAAGAATCTTTACTTCTCTTTCATTTTTGAAGGATAGTTTTTCAAGATATACAAGTCTAGTTTGTTGTCGTTTTTTTTCTCTCAAAACTAAGTATTTCATTTTACTCACTTCTTGCTTATGTGACGTCTTAGGTAAAGTTAGATGCGGATATCTTTGCTACCTATTTTAACACACGTTTATTCTCTGGCTCCCTTCAGAAATTTAAATGCACTGTATAGGCGCCATGAGACAGCATCACACAGTACGGTTTCACATATTTTTAAAAACAACTTTTTTAGTTTTAGGATTTATTCTGGATAGTACATCCAGAAGCTCAAATTTCTAATTACTCTGGTGGTCTGACTCCAGTATCAAGTCAGTTGTTTTTTTTACATAAATGAAACATCCATGATCTCATAAATTCTTTTTCACTCACTTTGAAGAACATTGAAGATCAAGAGATGCTTAGAAACCACAGCACCCTGGTCTAAGGTATAAAGTATCAGGTAGATTCTGCAGCCTCTAATGCCCTTGCCCCCTAGACAGGGCTGAGACCAAGGCAAAATTTCATCAGCAAGTGGAGGATCCCACTAGTGAATGTTCTAGAAAGGGGGCATGGGACCCACACCCCCTAGACTGCCCCTCTCATTGAGGGTTGATCAGCCATCTAGATAAAGCTCCCAGGCTCATCTGGGCTAACACAGGCTGGAGAAACTATGGGGCCACCTGTGTGCTTCCCTTCTCTGAGCCCCTCAGGTCAGGTGGGTTTCTTTTATAGTTTTTCAGCACACTGACCCTATATAAACCCACTATTGTTCCCCAACTGGACTTGAACTCCTGGCACCTGTGTGCATCTCAGCACTGAGATCAGGTGTGTTCCTGACATAGCTGTTCAGCAGATACCTGTGCAGTGAATCCTACAGGTGAGGAAATAGTCGGAGCACCAGCCACTGAGCAGACAGCTTGAAGGGACCTTCACTCGGGGCCTGGGGTCAGTGCCCCGTGTGGTGTCAGAATATAAAGGAATAAGGCAGACAGTTTTCTTAAGAATGAGCTATAAACCCTCCCCAGGGACATGGAAGTGGAAAGCCAATGAGAGACCAGCCAGGTAAGGGAGAAGCTCAGAGACACGCGCCCAGGCCGTTGGCGGCTGTAGTCCTGGTTGCTTGCCCTGGTTCTCAGGGCATTTCCTCACCCCAGAAGCAAGCTCTTAGTTCAGTTCAGTTCAGTCGCTCAGTTGTGTCTGACTTTGTGACCCCACGGACTGCAGCACACCAGGCCTTCCTGTCCATCACCAACTCCCGGAACTTGCTCAAACTCATGTCCATTGAGTCAGTGATACCATCCAACTATCTCATCCTCTGTCGTCCCCTTCTCCTCCCGCCTTCAATCTTTCCCAGCATCAGGGTCTTTTCCAATGAGTCAGTTCTTCACATCAGGTGGCCACAGTATTGGAGTTTCAGCTTCAGCAACGTCTTAGCTCTTCACTATTCATGGTGAAGAGTCTCTGCAGGCTGAGACTCGGTGCGTGTCAGACGTTCAGTTTCATGGAGCTACACTCACTCTCTGCCAGCATTCTCCCCTAATTTCTGCAGCTCCCATCAAGCACAAAGAAAAGAAAAATACTCCCTTATAAATAAAACAGTTAAAAGAACTGCAAAAGCTGTTTTGCATTCAAAGTCTCCTGCAGCTTTCAAAAACAGACTGTTTTCTGTTATACAAGCAGTGACTTTTACAGAAGGTTAGCAACCCCAGGCCCATAAATCCAGGGTCAGCTAAAAGGAGAATGGGAAGGCTCCCCTCTCATTCAAGCCTCCCACCTCTCCATTAAGCTGCTAACGAGGTCGTTAACCAGGGACCCGAAGCCGCCCATCAGCCCCGTCCTGCCTGCTCACAGATGGGTCAGGAAGCTGAGAGCTCGGAATGATGGATAGCAGCCCTGCCAAGGGCTCCTCTCCGTCCCCAGGGCGCCTTCTGGGGAGGGTATCCATTGGGCCTGTCTGGGCTCATGGTGAATAAGCACTTGGCAATTTTCTTTCGAGAGATGGATGTGGCAGATGCCCTTACTGTTGCTGGGGCTTTACAGTGAGCAGGGCCGCTCGAATCAGTCACGCTGGGAGGCAAGCGCGAAGGACAGGGACGGTGGCTGGTGCCCGACGCAGAGGGAGGCACCATCAGCCCAACGGTTACTCAGTGTCATCTGATGTTTCTGTGTAACGTGTGCACATGCACGTGTGGGCGTGTGTGTAACACACACACATGCTCTTGTGGCTCCCCCACTGCTCCTGCTCTCCTGAGAGTGTATCTCACACACACATACACATACACACATGCACACAGACATGCACACACACACACACACACACGTGTGGGCGTGTGTGTAACACATACACATGCTCTCGTGGCTCCCACCACTGCTTTCCTGAGATTGTATCACACACACACACACACACACACACACACAACACACAGAACACACACACAGAGACACACACACACCACACACACATACACACATACTACACACACATATAGACACACAGACACACACACACATGCACACACAGACACACAACACACAGAGACACACACAGAGAGACACGCACCACACATACATACTACACACACATACAGACACAGACATACCACCAACACACACACTCCACACATACAGACACACACACACACATGCACACACACACACACACTACACACGTATGCACACATACACAACACACACATACACACACCACACACACATACAGACACACATACTATACACACATACAGACAGACACACCACACACACAGACACACACATGCACACACAGACACACACACAACACACACACACACTATACACATACATGCACACATGTTCTCATGGCTCCCCCCACTGCTCCTGCTTTCCTGAGAGTATATTACATACACTGCACACACACTACATATACACACACACACACACACACACACACACACTACACACAGAGACACACACATTCTATTCTGATCATGTCACATTCTGCAGGTCAGGTGACTAAGGATCAGGGAAAGTCGATGGGGCCCGGCCCTGTTTGACTCTAAGGCCGTTCTCTGCACTGAGGAACTCACCCCTTCACCTGCCCACCGGTTCCAGGCTCCTCACCCCTTGCCATGCCCCACCTCATGCCCACACCACAGCCAGTGCCCACAGCTGTTGCGGGAGCTTCGGTCTCAGATGGCCTACATGACCGCCTTCATGCATGGAAGACTTGTTATCTATCTGTTAGCTCTCAGCTCAGCCATCACTTCCTCCAGGAAGCCTTCCTTGATCTCCCTGAGTAATTCAATAGCACGGCCTGGAACTTGCTACCATATAACAGGTCACCGCACTGAAGGAACCTGTCCATCTTTTATAAATCCATGGAGGCTTTCTGCAGGCCAAGGGCATCTCTTTTGTGCATTCCATTTTGGTAGAACTCAGAGCACAGTAGATGCTTTGATGAAGTGAAGGATGATGACGAAATCTGGGGGGCCTCAACTAACGGGTTATGAAAAATCAGGCGTGTGTCAGATTGGGATGGTTGGAGAGGGGTGTTCTTAACAGAGTGGCAAGTCCAGGCCCATCCCCGGATTCTAGAAGCATCTTGTTTGCATGAATGTGGCGCTGCACCGACCGTGTGGGGGTCTCAGGTAAACCCCTCCATCGGGAGCGGCCCCTCTCACCTGCGAGAGATCCCAAGGAGGTCGGGCAGGTGTGATTTGCACATGGCCCTTTGGGTGGGAGCTAGACTTGGACTGATGGCGCGTAGACCACTTTGCCGGCACTTTGCCTGTGGCTGTGAATGCTTCCAGCTGCGGCTCTTTGCTCAGGTGGGGTGCACTGTCTAGGGCTCTGTGTTGGGGTGGGGGTGAGGCAGGGGGGATTCACCGTCTCTGCAGCTGTGTAGGGAAGCTCGCCTATCTTGACTCACTGGGTGATGCTTACTCCTGACTTCAGGGGCAGTCGAGTCTGATTCTAAATCTGCCAGGATCTTACCTTCACCCATAGCCACCCCCACCCACTTCTCCAGGATGAGGCCCTATGTGGCCCGTGTCTCTCAGAGACGTTCACAGGCAGCATGGCCTGGTCACCAAACTCTATCAAAGAGAAGAGCCTGCTGCTGCTGCAGCCTGCCATTTGTAGGAATTTCAGGGCAAAGTGAAGGGGCAGTTTGTTAATATTCATAAAGTCGGGATGCACTTGAAACTTTCTGTGGGCCTGGGCAGGTGCGGGTGCCTGCTATGGGAACAAGCTTTTCTCCCGCCACTCAGCAGATGTGATATCAGCTTTCTTTTGGTCTGCTTTGCTTTTCTCCACGGAGGTGGCTGACGTTAGGTGACCAGGCCCGGCCTCCGTCTTTGGGTCTCCTGGTGGCTCAGACAGTAAAGAATCCGCCTGCAGTGCTAGAGACCCGGGCTCAGTCCCTGGATGGGGAAGATCCCCTGGAGAAGGAAACGGCAGCCCACTCCAGTACTCTTGCCTGGGAAATCCCATGGATGGAGGAGCCTGTCGGGTTGCAGTCCGTGGGATTGCAAAGAGTCGGACACGACTGAGCCACTTCACCTTCTTTCTCCGTCTTGACCCAGATTTTTTCCTGAAGCCACTCAGTTCCACGTGAACAAACGGGAGTCGAAATCTGGGCGAGTTTCTGCCCTGGTGGCCTCAGGCCAGTTATCTCTCTTGCCCCTTCCCTAGGCTGAAACCCATGGGCAAGGCAGCCACAGACCCCAGGACAGTCCTCTGAGGAGGTGGCAGGTGGGGGCGGTTAGCATCAGTCCTAGCAGCAGCTGGTGAAGCCCCCCCCCACCCCTCAGGGCCCTGGGGAGGCCACCAGCAATATCTTCCCAGGGGTGGAGTCAAGGCAAGGACCGGAGTGGTCGCGGCCTCCATTCCCTGACCCGGTAGGGAGCGGCCATGGCCAGGTGGGGCTGGGAAGTGTGAAGGTTGTGTCCATTTCACGTCTGGACAGATCAAGGCCAGAAGAGAAAAAATCCCCGATCAGCAGGAAAGGCAAGTTGACAAGCGAGGCAGTGAATGTGCCTGAAGATGAAGCTTTGGAGGGGAGGGCAGGGGTCACGGAGACCATGGCGGAGGTGAGGCCAGAGCAGCGAATGACTGGAAAAGTGATGCTGGGGTGGCACCGGGACCGGGCAAGAGAGAAAGGAGGATAGCAGAGCCCAGGGAGTCTGCGAAGGGCGTGTCCCCAGCCCTCCAGGAGGGAGCCACTCCCCATAATGTGTCCAGTGCCAGAGGAAGGTGGGCAGGAGGCTGGCGGGGAGAGGACCCACCACGTCCAGGAGAGACGCCCTGGAGGGTGGCCCTGTGCCTCTCGAGAGCCTTGAAGCGGTGAGGCTGGCCAGGTTGTACGCGTGCAGGTGTGTAGCAAAGGTGAGTTTGGAGGTTGCTGACAGGCAGTGCGGGCCTCAGAAGTTCTTCCAGGGCAGGAAGAGGCTGGGGGCTTTGCTCTCAGTGCTATATCTGACACATTGAAGAAGGCCTCTCCAAAAAGTCCTCAAAGATTGCCTCGTTACAGAGGTAGGGGGCAGGCAGAGTGGGCAGGGCAGGAAGCAGGGGTGGGGGTTGCAGGAGAGACTCACCTGGGGTGGGGAGGATGGAAGCCTCCAGAAAACAGCAGCAAAGCCTAACTCCTAAGGACTGATGCTTCTGAATCTCCTCCGGTTGGTTTTTGGCCAGAAGCAGGGAAGCTGGGGGCAGGGGGGAGGAAAGACGGAGGGCTAGACGGCCACACGCCGGCTTCATCACCATCCATCTGCCCTTCTCTGGCTGGGGCTCGCCCCAGGGAGACCTCAGGAAGCACTAGCCTGCGAGGATGAAAGGAGACGCCACATTCACACGCACTTTGGGAGCAAAAGTGCTCCATAAATACAGAGAGCGAGCCGGATCTCCAGGCAGAATTTATTTCAGAAACGCAGCCCGATGCTCCGGGAGGCTGGAAATGCCAGTGTTACTGTGTCTTCATGATCCGTTTGTCATCTGGATGGTGCATGCCTGCTTCCTCCACGCTGGCCAGCCCCAGAAGGAGACACAGATAAATCAGCGGGAGATTGTGTGTTTTCTACAACGTCAAACAATGTTTCCCATGTTGGAGTGGGGAGAAAATGAATTCACCTCATTTGCCAACCAGCATCAGCACAAATGCATCTCGCGGGGTCTTGGGCAGGGAGGGGGCAGTGCCGGGGAGGCTGCTGCAGAGAAAGGTCACTGCCGGCTCTGGTCTCTGCCCACAGATGCTCCAGCCCCCAGACAACCGGCTGCAGCCAGCTGCCTGGCCGGCCTCAGACAGCCCAGCACGCTGCCTCCATGTTCCTGCTCTACAAACCAAGCTTCTGGGCCACTGGTCTTGTCTTCATCCACCCCACTCACTCACTTGAGGCAATTCTTCCTCTGCAAGTTGCTGTAGAAACGCACTAAGCTGTGCCGCTTTGGAGAGGGACCCGACGTCCCTGTAGGATGCAGCAGACGCACCGGCAGAAAGATGCTGACCTAGGAAACCAGGGGCCCCACTGCCTCGCCGGGTCCCCGCTCGGCGACTTTCTGGTAAAGGTTTGCCGCTGTTCAGTTGATAAGTCCTGTCTGACTCTTGGTGACATCACGAACTGCAGCAAGCCCGGCTTTCTGGTCTCCCACTGTTTTGCAGAGGTTGCTCATACTCCTGTCTGTTAGACTGGTGATGCCATCCAACCATCTCATCCTCTGCTGCCCCCATCTCCTCCTGCCTGCATCAAGATCTTTCCCAGTGAGTGAGCTCTCCGAATCAGGTGGCCAAAGGGTTGGAGCTTCAGCTTCAGTGTCGCCCTTCCAATGAATATTTGGGGTTGATTTACTTTAGGATGGATTGTTTTGATCTCCTTGCAGTCTAAGGGACTCTCAAGAGTCTTCTCCAACACCACCATTCAAAAGCATCAATTCTTGGGCACTCAGCTTTCTTTATGGTCCAACTCTCATATTCGTACATGACTTCTGGAAAAACCATAGCTTTGATTATATGGACCTTTGTTGGTAAAGTGATGTTTCTGCTTTTTAATGCAGTGTCTAGGCTTGTCATAGCAGTTGGAAATACCTGCTGGCTTGCCTTCAGATGGAGTCAAGCGGTTGAGTTTAATTAAATCTTCTCAAACTGGGAGGTTAGCATTTGTATTTATTGTACTGAAATATCTTCTATATAACATTATACTCCTCAGCTAATATCTTGCCCTCATCCTTGAATTAAAGCCAATTTACACCTTTAAAAAGTGACTCAAATTATCTGTGTCAGTGAGCCCTGCCTCTCGTCTGTTTTCAAACTGAGGTTTCTGCGTTTACTGTTCAAACATTGTTGCCATCAGTTTGGAATTTCAAAGGGCTCTGTGGCCCATTTACGTCTATCATGAAGCGTCTTTCTGAAAAAGAACATACGTCGGAAGCCGCGTTAGGCATTACTGACGCAAACCTGACGGGGTCACTACAGAGCCTGAGACTACGAACACTGTGAGCCATCTACGCTTCAGTTTAAAGAATCAATTAATTAAACAAAAGCCAAAAAATAACCTGAGACATCCTTGTGAACCATCAAAGTCACGCCCGTTCACGCTCCTCTGTTAAAGCGCATTTATTTGTTTCAGGCTGCATTGCATCTTCTTCACAGCATGCAGCCCCAATAGTTGCACATATTATTTGCTCCCACGGCACACGGGGTCTACCAGGGATGGAACACATGTTCCCTGCATTGGAAAGCAGATTCTTAACCTCTGGACCAGGGAAGTCCCCTCTTCCTGCATCAGTAAATTAGCTCATTTCCCACTTGCTGCCTGTGATAATCAAGTGACAGCCACTAGCTGATTGGCTAGAACCATGAGGTCCCCACAGCAGCTTTATGTGCCTCCAGCCCCGCCCCCGGCAGCGTTCATCAGTGAAGCCTGGAGATGCCACCTGGGACAGGCCCTGCTTGCCTTTATCTTTCCCAGAAGGAAGAGCTCGGCTTCCAGAAGAACAGAACTGGCAGAATCAGTGTCTACAAAACTCTGGCCAGACGTACAGCTGATGAGAGAGGTTGGCTTGCCTTATACAAATAGTATTCAAAATCATTTTTGAATTAGTTTATTTCAGAAATAAGACAACAGCAATATCGACGATGATGCTAAGGACTTCATTCATCTGTTTGTACACAACAAGTTCTCTCTGAAGGCTTGGAAGCACAGAAATCTTCAAACCACCAAAGACTGCTCCGAGAGTGCTGTTTCTTTGTTGTTATTCAGCGGCCCAGTCGCGTCTGACTGCATTCCCCGTGGCCTCCCTGCCCCTCAGCGTCTCCTGAAGTTTGAAGTTCATGTCCATCGCATTGGTGATGCCATCCAGCCGTCTCATCCTCTGATGCCCTCTTCTCCTTCTGTCCTCAATCTTTTCCAGCATCAGGGACTTTTTCAATGAGCCAGCTGTTCATATCAGATAATCAGAACACTGGAGGTTTCAGCTTCAGTGTCTGTCCTTCCAATAAGTATTCAGAGTTGATTTCCCTTATGATTCCTTACTTTCTCTTTTTCTGCTGTAGAAAATGGAAGCAGACCCAAAAGACATACCAGTGTAGGAGAGTGGCTTGGCAACTTTCCTTTAAGCCTGTTGTTTTGAATTATTTTACATGTTCAAGAAAATCTGTCTAAAATATCTAAGACATTAAGAGCAATATACTGAATGGCATGGAGCCATCGCCTTGCTTCCAGACTGGATTCAGGAGAAGCTCCTGGGGACCCACCCTTGTCGCATCTTCCCTGATCCCTATCTCTGTGGAATTTTGCATTTATCATTCTTCCAGTGACTTTATACATTTCTGTAAATAAAGTATTACTGGTAAGTTGCTCATTTCGGATTAGAAACTTGAGTAGAAGAACAGTTCTCTCTGAGGGCTGAGAGCTGATTTAACTGTATCCTGATAAGCAGAGCCAGTTACTCAGGACCGCTGCCTGAGACTGCCCCCTCCTCCCCGTCAGTTCCGTGCCGCCCGTCTGCTCCGCAGGGCATCCCTGCGCTCCGGGCTCTGCTTCTGGGCTGCTTCCTCCTGTCTGCCCATTGTCCTTTCTTGTCCCACCTCTCACCGTCCGGTTATTATGACTTCGGAGTGCAGAATTCCAGCTGCATTGCCGGTATGTTTTGATGCGTAGGTCTTCTCCACATGTCTTAGCTGTGCTTTGTGTTTCCACATACATTTTAGATTCAGCTCATAAAGCTCCTTGCAAACTCCTGCTGAGATTCTCACTAGACTCACGCTGAAAACACAGGTCCATGTGGGGAGATTCCTTTGATTCTGCAGTACTGCCTTCTGTCGTCTGCAGGCCTGGGGTCTCCTCCACTCTCATGCAGCCTCGGTGCCTTACGAGGGGGCCTGGGACGCGCGGGCAGCAATCAGAGCAGGCTGGCTTCACACTGCCCTGTGTGGCCACCTCTGTCCACACGTTGAGGGTCACAGCTGGTACCTCCGAGGGCAGAGGAGGCAGGGCCAGATCTTGTATGAGTAGTGGAGTCATCAGGCTGGGGCCCAGCACATTCCCAGCTGACGTTTGTCTCCTCAGCATAACTTTCGATAGGTCCCTCTTTGCTGTCAAAATATCTGGTGAATGATGAATTATGCAATCACGTCCTCGAGGGTCTTTCTGAGGAGATGGGAGGTATAAGCATCCATGCTCCTATAAATGGTCCAGCTCTAGCTGGCTGGACTGCCCTGTGGGCCCCAGGAGAACAGGCCGAGTCCCTCCTCTATGCTCAAAGGCCTTGGGCTGCTGCAAAGCTAAGCAAGTGGCTGTGGACCCCTGACTGCAGGGGCCAGAGAAAACATCTCGCCTGCTGCCCGCGGCTGTCTCTGCCGGGGTCTGCGCAGCACTGCCTGTGGGGCATCTGCCCGGTTGCCCGGCCCTCCGCTCCAGTGGATGCTGCGGAGCTTCCCGGAGGTGACCTCACCAGGGCAGAGCGGGCGAGGACCCATCTCAGGGCTGTCCAGGCTCCTGTGTCCCGTGCCTGCCCTTAAGCAAGTTCAGATGGTCACCGAGGCGGCTCAGAACCCATCTTGAACTGTGACCCTTCAGAGAGCGGACGTATTAAATCGTCGTCCAGTCAAGTGCCTTAAACCAGTACCGTGGGGCAAAGCAGACGGTCGTCTGCAGGCAGTGGGGCGGGCTTGATGGACGCTCCAGCTGTAGCTGGGATGCTTACAAATGACAGCAAGGGGCGGAACAAAAAAGCCACACTACAGATGTAAGTTACTGAGCCACATGCATGCAGCTGCTCGGAGATATTACACCAGGAGGTCCATGGCAGGCTTCTTTCCCAAATGTTGATGGAACAGAGATGAAATTTACCCATAAAATTAGTTCTTTATATGACAAAGCATCCATTCTCCAACCACCCAGGCTCTGGACATGTGTTTTGGGAATACATGGATTCTGTGGGTTTTTTTGTTTTCTGAAATGAGACACGAGACCCATTGCCGGTCTGTGTGGGAGAGCTGTGCTTCCCGACCCGGATGCGGGAGCAGATGGTCACATTCTGTGTCCAAGTGTGACGTGCTCATGTCCAGTGTGAGGACAGGGGGTCTGGCTCAGGGACTGGGTGCCCGGGCCAGACCGAGAAAGAAGAGGAAACGTTACCCGTCATGCAGCCATTCCTAACGTCTAATTCCAATCATTTCATTTTGTGTTTACCCATGTTGACACATGCGACTTGCTCATTTAGATGCAGCATCACTCTCTAACATATGAAAAAATATATTTTTGGACCGTCCTAACCGTCCAGTGGTTAAGATTCCACACTTCCAGCGCAGGGGCACGGATTTGGTTCCTGGTTGGGGAACTAGATCCCGTATGCTGCACGGTTTGGGTAAAAAACAAAAGAAAGAAAACACACTTTTTACCTCACTGACGCTTAGCCACTTCAGTGGTGTCTGACTCTTTGCCACCCTGTGGTCTGAAGCACGCCAGGCTCCACTGTGCATGGAATTCTCCAGGCAAGAACACTGGAGTGGGTTGCCATTCCTTCTCCAACCTTACGGATAAGGTAGGGAAATTGTCTCCATTTTTCTATGTGCAGTGATGTAAGTGTTCTCATGTATGAAGATCCGGCATGTGTCTGAGTGTTTTAAAATGTAGACTTCAGACTGAAACTGCAGGATGGAGGGAATTTGATTCTCTAACTTTATTAAATATTGCCCAGCTGGTTATACCAGTTTAAGCTACACTCGCCACCATTACTTTACAGCTTTATTAACGCCTGATACAGCGAGACCTTAGGGTTTGTCAGGAGAGGCTGGCCTACTTTTTTGTTTTATTTTATTAAATACTTTTCTCTGATTCTTAATATGATTGTGAATCATTTCATGTTCTGGGCCTTCAGATTCTTTATCACATTAATTTCTGTGCATATTATTTGCCCATTTTTCTGCTGGGTTGGCTTTCTTTTTTAAAATGTATTAATTTGTAGAAGTTACTTATTCAGAATTCAGCTGCTGTTGTTCAGTGACCAAGCTGTGTCCGACTTTGCGACCTCATGGACTACAGCACCAGGCTTCACTGTCCGTCACCATCTCCTGGAGTTTGCCCAAGTTCATGTCCATTGAAACAGTGATGCCATCCAACCGTCTCATCCTCTCTCACCTTCTTCTTCTCCTGCTGTCTATCTTTCTTATGTTATAAATATTTTTTCTCAGTTTGTGACAGGTCTCTTTATTTCATGTGTCATTTCTTCCAAAACAAGATTTTAATTCTCTCTTTCCCAAATCATAATCGAATTCTACATTTTTCTAGAAAAAGTTCTGAGGTTTTACTTTTACAGTCCTTAATTGCCTAGAATTTATTTTACCAATTATCTTTCCTCCATAAACTGAACAGTTAATTATTTCTTAAAAGAATTTATATTAAAGTATAATTGACTTACAATGTTACAATTTCCTTAAAAAGTACATCAAAGTGACTCAGTTAAACACCGACAAGCGTAACTATCACTTCTTTTGCAGTTGCTTTTCCATTATAGGTTATTGCAAGTTACTGAGTAAAGCTCCCTGCGCTATACAGGCAGGTCCTTGCTGTTTATCTGTTTGATATAGGATAGTATGTGTCTGTTTTATATAGGATAGTATGTATTGAATGGTGCATCTGTTCCCTGTTATTTTGCAGTCTTCTGTCTCTGGACCTCACAGATGTCTCTGCGGTCTGTTTTTTATTGCCTGTACCAATATCACATGATTTTAAGTGCCGTAATTTCATAATAAGTCTTGATGTCTTCTGGAGCGATATTCAGGCTCTGCCTCTATTATTTGGCCTTGTTCAGGGATGTTTTCACTTCGAATCTGCACGTGGATTTTTACTGTTAGTTTGTCTAGATCTATATCTCTGATTATTTAAGCTGACTTTTATCTTATTTAAAAGGAACTTTACCTTTTTTTCATTAAATTGTTTTTTGTTAAGCATATCATTAGCTCATACGGGCATATCTTTCCTTTTCTCCCTTTGCCTTTCGCTTTTCTTCTTTTCACAGTTATTTGTAAGCCCTCCTCAGACAACAATGTTGCCTTTTTGCATTTCTTTTCTGTGGGGATGGTCTTGATCACTGCCTCCTGTACAATGTCATGAACCTCCGTCCATAGTTCTTCAGGCTCTCTGCTTATCAGATCTAATCCCTTGAATCTATTTCTCACTTCCACTGTATAATTGTAAGGGATTTTATTTAGGTCATGCCTGAATGGTCTAGTGGTTTTTCCTATTTTCTTCAATTTAAGTCTGAATTTAGAAATCAAGAGTTCATGATCTGAGCCAAGGTCAGCTCCCAGTCTTGTTTTTGCTGACTGTATAGAGCTTCTCCATCTTTGGCTACAAAAAATATAATCAGTCTGATTTCATTATTGACCATCTGGTGATGTCCATGTGTAGAGTCTTCTCTTGTGTTGCTGGAAGAGAGCCTTCCTCAATGATCACTGCAAAGAAATAGAGAACAACAGAATGGGAAAGACTAGAGATCTCCTCAAGAAAATTAGAGATATCAAGGGAACATTTCATGCAAAGATGGGCACAATAAAGGACAGAAAGGGTATGGACACAGCAGAAGCGGAAGATATTAAGAGGTGGCAAGAATACACAGAAGAACTATACAAAAAAGGTCTTCATGACCCAGATAATAACGATGGTGAGATCACTCACCTGGAGCCAGACATCCTGGAATGCAAAGTCAAGTGGGCCTTAGGAAGCGTCACTATGAAAAAAGATAGTGGAGGTGACAGAATTCCAGTTGAGTCCACACAAACCACTGAGTCAGTGATGCCATCCAACCATCTCATCCTTCTCCTCCTGCCCTCAATCTTTCCCAGCATCAGAGTCTTTTCAAATGAGTCAGCTCTCTACATCAGGTGGCCAAATTATTGGAGTTTCCGCTTCGACATCAGTCCTTCCAATGAACACTCAGGACTGGTCTGCTTTAGGATGGACTGGTTGGATCTCCTTGCAGTCCAAGGGACTCTCAAGAGTCTTCTCC
>SJYF01000688.1:362779-382441 GCA_006410515.1 Procapra przewalskii
CACTAGGAAATCTGGAGAAACAGAGGTTTATCACTCACAGGGCCTGCAAACCACTCAGCACACCTGGGACCACACAGACAGGCCACGGGTGGAGAGAGGGCGCGCAGGGCCCGGGGGTGGCTTTCACTGGGGTCCAGAGTGGGGTCAAGGGCAGGGCCCAGGGGCTTGTGGGCTTACTCTTCGTTGGAGGATTTAAAACACAAGAGCCGGATTTAAAGCACTGGAAGAGAAAAAAACATGTAGCTGAAAGGGTCAGATATCAGAATCAACCAAGTTCTCTGAAACAAAAGAATTTCCCTGAAAGAAGCACCTGGCTCTTAACTGGTCCTGAGACTGCAAGGGGTTTGTCCAAGAAGGCTGTCTCTGAAGTGGATGCCTCCTCCGTTACCAAACCTTACTCCAGGCACTTGTGTTACAAAGCAAATAAACAAACTGTCGGGCAGCCCTGCAAGGCTCCTCTGTCCATGGAATTCTCCAGGCAAGAATACAGGAGTGGGTAGCCATTCCCTTCTCCAGAGGATCTTCCCATCCTAGGGGCCGAACTCTGGTCTCCTGTGTTACAGGCAGATTCTTTGCCATCCGAGCCACCGGGTAAGCCCCGGTTTACACCACAGTGTCTCAGTTCTTAATTAAAATCCTTAACAAATAATAGATGAAGTGTGTTTAAGATGCTAACTTTCCTACACTGTGGGATTTCAGAGAGCTACTAAACACCCAAAGATTAAAGAAAAGTGTATGGAATGCATTTCCCCTAGTTTATTTGGCCGTGTGACTCTCTTTTATGCAGGATACCCAGAGAAAGGATATTTCCAAAATAAAGAAGAAACAGTCTTTCACACATACAAAGGCTGAAATAATTTAGAACCACAGACCAGAACTAAAAACATAAATGCCATATATTACTCCCTTCTTTTGAAGTTTCTAGTTATTTCTTGTGGCACTAAAAAAATAATAATCCTTATTAGATAGGCATAGATAGATACAGATTACAGGTGAGTGAGTAGACCCAGTACATGACGGATATTGATAGATGGGTTGATAGATACAGTGTGTGAATTCAGTCGCTCAGTTGTGTCTGCCTCTTTGCGACCCAGTGGACTGTAGCCCACCAGGCTCCTCTGCTCATGGAGATTCCCAGGCAAGAACACGGAAGTGGGTTGCCATGCCCTCCTCCAGGGGATCTTCCCCACCAAGGGATTGAACTTGTGTCTCCTGCCTTGGCAGGTGGGTTCTTCACCGCCACGCACCTGGGAAGCCCAGACGGGCATAGACTGAGAGGGAAACCAGTCAGCCTAGTGTTTGCAGTGTCTCTTTAGGAACCCGTGGCATCTGGACAGAGGCCTGGGCTGAGCCCACCCAGCCCACACCTCGAGAGCTGATACTGTCTTCCAGCTCTCACTGCTTCAACAAGACAGTTCTCATTACTGTAATCTTTTGAGGCAGTGTGTCTTTTAGAACCTCCCCTTGATGGCTGATCCTGAGTGATCTGATTGTGCTGTGACTGGGTGTAGACCCAAGGCTCTGACTCCCACACCACCTCCCTGCCCTGCAGACCATTTACGGAGGGAGACGCTGTCCACCCCGGGGAGAATGTCCACGCTGCAGCCTCACCAGGGGAAGGCCAGTTACCCGCCACTCCTGGACAGGAATTCGATACTAGTCTCATTCCATTTCCATTACTTCTGAAGCTTTTAATTGCACGTCAGGTGTCTGGGCCTGGTGTTTGATAAATACGTCTTAAAGAATCTTAGAGAAGCCAGAGAGAATAAGACTGCTGGAGCACACAGGGTGTTTCCCCAGCTTTCCTCCAGGCAACTTGGAGCTCTCGCCTATTCTTGCAGACTGGACAGGCTCAGGGAGAACTTCGGAGCACTCTCCCACCCGCATCCCACCAAGACGCCTGCTGTTCAGGCACTTTGCAATCATGCCGAGCACAGAGCCACAGCAGGCTTCCGTTTTCCTTCAGAGCTCCGAGAAATCTGAGTCTGCTTTGCCCCCTCCATGTTGGTCTACACCACGCCAAGCTGTCTACACCACTCTGAGGTGTCCAGGTTGGCCATGGAAACAGCGATCTCCTGCCCCACTGTGTCTCTCCTGTGAAATGAAGGCTCTTAGCCTTCCTGGATGAATGCTCTCATCTTGGAGGGTCTTCCAGCTGTTCTGGTGCTGTGGGCCCACAGACTGGGGCACGGGGTGCCAGGAAAGGGGCTTAGAGTGCCATTCTTGCCTTCATCCCAGTGACAGATGGGCCATGTGAGCAGTCCACTGGAGAAAAGAGTGGCCATATTTTGTCATTTACAGGACACATGGAGAAAATATAATGCCCAGCGGTATGGAATCAAGCCAGATTAAAAAATCTATTTCTTGTTTCCGCCACTCCTGAACAACACCTCTTTGCCGTCCCCAGGCCTGGGGTGTGATGGGAAGCAGCAGCGCACTCCGTAAACCATCTGGCGGCAAAGCGCTTTGCAAAGCGAGTCCTGCCCTCTCGCTCCCAGGGCAAGTGACGAGGCAGAGGGGCCGGGCGGGCCGGAGCGTGGGGCACGGGGCGAACCTCCCGCCTGGTGCTCTTTCTGTGCGTATTCTATCTCCGTGTGTTAGTCTCTCAATGTCTGACTCCACTGACGCCACGGGCTGGGGCGCACCAGGCTCCTCTGTCCATGGGATTCTCCAGGCAAGAACACTAGAGTGGGTAGCCATTCCCTTCTCCAGGGGATCTTCCCAACTCAGGGACTGAACCTGGGTCTCTTGCACTGCAGGCGGATTCTTTACCAACCGAGCAGCCGGGAGAGCCCTGCGCACCTGCCAGCTTTTTAATGTTTGTGACAAGCCTGTGTCACCCTTAGGGGGTGGGGAGGTCTGAGCCATCAGGATGCTTCAGGTGCTCAAAGGCCCGCAGCCTGGCTCAGCGTGGCCAGGAGGACACGGCAGTGTCAGATCCTCCGTATCTGCAGCTCAGGCTGAGCCTTCAGGAGGCTCCTGGCTGGACCATGGGAGCTGAGGGCAGTACTTGCCTCTCCAGTAAGGTCCATCTCTTCCTGGAATTGGCAGGGTCCCCTTCAGGCCCTTGTGAAGGTAGAACACGTCTCTCCCTCCACCACAGACAAGGCAGACCAACTTCTGAATCTAGGACAAGAGTACCAACCACCCAAACCTTGAGATGTGGGAGGATTCCAGGACATCCCCCTGACTCCACTGAAGAAAGCCCTTCCCAGTGTTCACTGACGCCCCATCTTCATCCCCCCAGGATCTGCTCTTTGGCATAACTCAGCGCTTCCTGTGTCCTTTAGAATCAAGAAAGCACTTGATGACTCTTGGCTGGTTCCGTCTTCATGGAGAAAATGAAGGATAGCCCCCCACCCCAGGGCGGCTGAGGGGGCCCAGGTGGCTGGAGTCAGGTGTGAGCACACTTGCAAAGGACATCAGCAGTGAGAGCTGAGGGTGCCACACCCCAGGGTGCTCGGTAGGGTCGGCCCCAGGGCCCAGGTGCCCCAGAAGGCCAGCCCCCTTCCTCTGAGCTGCTCATCTCTGGTCTTCCCGCCTCCCCTGTTTCACCTGGAAATGATCCCCATCACTTCCTGCCCTTCTCTCCTGCTCCGTGGGCTCACGGTCAGTGTGGGGGCATCGCTGAGCCTTCCCTTCCCAGCAGCTGCGCAGTAGAGAGGTCCTCGGCGCCTCCCTCTGGGTCTTCTGAGACACAGGTAGGAAGCCCGACAGCAGGTTCCCGAGCTGCCGCCTGAGGCCAGGCGCCCGCCTCCCCGCTGGGCGCATCGGGCTGAGCAGGAGCAAGCGCTGCTCCTTCTGCCTCCTGTGCGTCTTTGCAGCTTTCCCGCCTTCTACTCTGAAGTCCTCCAGTTGCTATGGAAACGAAGGGCTCCTTGGGGCTCCCTTAAGGTGACCCACAAGGGGCACTGATCTCCATCAGGGCTGAAGGCATAACCCAGCACAGGCGGGGCAAAGTACCACAGACGCCGCCTCCGCTCTCCTGCACGGCTGAGACCCGGCCGCTGCAGGCCGTGACCCCAGGTCTGGCAGCACACATCTCCCTAACTCACCAGTGAGCTTTGAAATCACAAGCTCAGCCTCATGATGATACAGCTGAGTAGAAATGCCCATTTCCACATGCATCTTCTCACGTTCCTCGGGGCCCTCAGGGCCTCTTGGTTGAGACCCCACCAGACCAACCTCCGTGGCCTTACACGCTCTTCCTCCTGAGCTCTGCCCCCCAGGGACATGCCTCTGCTCCCCATCTTCTGTGCTCGTGGGGGACCCAGGCCCCTCACATCCCCATCCTGAGACCGGCTGGACTCACCTTCCCTGAGCACAGACGCCTGGAGCCAGGACCGCCCCGGGTTCTCGCTGTGTGCCAGGGTTAGGGAAGCTGGTGCTCATTTCCCAATAGGCTCTTGGGGGCAGAGAGCATGTGCTTCCCTGACACGTGAGCAGCCTGGCCTCCCCGGGGCCCTGGCTCCTTTTCCCGTGCAGCCCCAGGGTTCTTCCAGCCCCTTCCTGCAGAGAGCCTGGGCTCTGGGCGTCAAGGGCTCTCAGGGCGTCAAGGGCTCTCAGGGCTCCTGAGCCAGGGCGAGCCGTTAGACACCACCTAGAGCTGCACACCCGCTCAGGCTTGGCGAGGTGCGGGTCTCCTCCCTGAGCCTCCAGCAGCAGCATGAATAGCCAGGAGCGTCCACTTCCATGGCCTGTGCCTCCCGGAGAGGAAGGCCCCTCCCTCCCAGAGCAGGGCGCTCACGGCACGGCCAGCGAAGCGCCCTGACTGGCTCTCCCGGGCTGTCACCCTGCCCGTGGGAAGTGGGAAACTCTCCCCAGAAGGATACAAACCCGTCGTATGTGATCTTTTATGATGACGTGCACAGCAAACACTGGGATACTAGGCATATGGGAAGTGTGTGTGTGTGTGTGTGTGTGTGTGTGTGTGTGTGTACACATCTGTAGGTGTGCCTGTAGAGAGAACGAGATAGCAGGTGCATCAAAATTCTGACCCTTGGAGGAGGGTTCCCCACCTTTTACAGTCTTCTGTATATTTCCTTAAGACTGACATTTACATAAGATGCATAAATTGTTTTTGAAATCAGAAAAAAACCGCCAATGTGCCCATGGCGTGAAAGAGCCTGAGGTGGGCAGGCCGGGGTGGCCTGGAGACGCTCCTCGCTGCCCCGTCTCTGTGCCCCTCTGTGCGGCCATGTCTGTCCACTCACGTCCACTCCCCAAGGCCACTGTGGGGAAAGGACAGTGATTTGCTGTCTCTGCTGAGCCCTGGCCATTTCCCAGATTGTCCGGGAGCCGAAGGGGCAAAGGATGCTGCCAGCTGGAGGAAGAGAGGGACACTCAGCCCACCTCGTCCGAGATGGAGGTCTGGACGTGTCCCTGGTGGTGTGCTAACGAGCGTGCTCCAGCAGGTACGGGAGGGCTGTCCAGAGCCCTGGGGGCTTGCTGAGTAACCGGCAAGCGCAGGACGAGCCCCCCGACAGCCCTCGGAAAGCTCGCTGCTCAGCCCTGCTTGCGACACTGCTCTGCCACACCTCCCCCCCCCCCNCCCCCCCCCCCCCAGCCACCTGAGCCTGGCACCCTGCAGGGTCAGAGCTGAAATCCAGCCTACCTGCAGCACAGTTCTGTGGACCCATGAGCTGCATCTGAAGACAAACAAGGGGCGTTTAAATTACCCACTAACCCCTGCATTCATGCGGAGAATGGACAATTGACCAAATGCTGAACAATAAGGATTAGGAGGCTGGTGGACGAAGGGCTCGCCTGGGCGAGGCCCCATCTGGGAGAAGGATGGACTGACTCCAGGGCTGGCACTGGCCTCACTTTATCCGCAGCCCTGGGCACGCAAAGAGCAGTGAACTCGGGGTCTTGATCCAGATCATTCATGTGGGGGCCCCCATCGGCTGACGCTTCTGCAGGCCCCCTCTGTCTGGAGATGCCCCCTTGAAGGTGGGGCTCTGGACCAGCCACACCCAGAGAGAGCTGCTTACCAGCAGAGAAGCTGGTAAATAACCTCCCTCTGGCGACGC
Organism: Procapra przewalskii; assembly: GCA_006410515.1. Taxonomy (NCBI): domain Eukaryota; kingdom Metazoa; phylum Chordata; class Mammalia; order Artiodactyla; family Bovidae; genus Procapra; species Procapra przewalskii. The sequence continues at coordinate 368,812 of SJYF01000688.1, forward strand.
ATATGTCGGGGAGTCATTTGTATGGGGTCGGGGATTTGGATAAATACACAGGGTGCCACGTTGCTAAAACATGTGACTGAACTTGAGTGGTCTCCAGGGGGATGCTGGCCCCCCAGGGAGCTGGGGCAGGACTCGGAGAGCTCAGAGCAGACCTGCTGACCCTCTGGACGTGGCCTTCTGGGCCCGGACCCCACAGGCCCCCTTACATTTTCTCTCTCCCTTCCTCCTTCCCGCTCTGCTCTCCTCCCAGGACAGACCTCACCAATAGCACTGCTGGCCCCTCAGACGTTGGGGGAACGCCCTTTAAAATGGCAAGCTGTGCATCCAAATGCCTGCTGCCCAGCCTTTCTCAGGTTTAATTAAAAGCATTTGTCAACCAGCTGGTGACAGTCACGAAAGTCGCATCCACGAAACAATGAGAGCAGAGCAATCCGCTCAACATGTAACTGAGAGTGTTTTCTGAACTTTCCAGATAAGATTGGGATGTGGGGCTTAACGGAAGATTACGAGCTGTATTAGCCAGTGAACATGCAAATATTTGTCTTCTGTATTCAGAAGGCATGGTAGGGAGTTATTTTTCAATGTTGTGTTTTTCGGCATCTAGTCAGGACCTGGTGCCAACAGACACAAAAGCCAATTAATTCTGGACACATTCAAACAACAAATTCCAGCCGACCACCTGTTTTTGGGTGACAGCTTTATGCCGTTTCACTGGTTTGTAAACAGGCCGGCAAAGCAGCTCCTCGTTTCTGAGCCGCACGGAGAGAGGCCAGCTCATGGTACCTTCACTCAGACCTATTGACATTAAGCAACGGTCAGCTATAAGGGCTTTTCCAATTGTGAGATGCTTCCAGAGTCACTTCCTTTCGGTGAACAGGGGGAAATTTGCAGCCAAAAAAAAAAAAAAAATCCAGAAACTCTTTAAGGAGGAAAAAAAAATCTCAGCACACTGGGATTAACCCACACCAGAAGTGGCAGTGATGCTGGAGGCCAGACTTCAGATGCAGCCCTTGATTAAGGCTGTCCACTCAAGTGAAAGTGAAGTCACTCAGTCGTGGCCAACCCTTTGTGACCCCATGGACTCTACAGTCCATGGAATTCTCCAGGCCAGAATAGCCTTTCCCTTCTCCAGGGCATTTTCCCAACCTAGGGATCGGGCCCAGGTCTCCCGCATTGCAGATGGATTCTTCACCAGCTGAGCCACAAGGGAAGCCCAAGAACACTAGAGTGGTAGCCTATCCCTTCTCCAGTGGATCTTCCTGACCCAGGAATTGGACTGGGGTCTCCTGCATTGCAGGCAGATTCTTTGCCAACTGAGCCATCAGGGGAGCAGATAGCAGATCTTCCTCTCCAGGGTTTACCAGATGGGGAAGATCTCTGTCCCTAGACACACAGGAGAACTGGGAGCTCCTGGAGGCACCGTTGCTAGGTCGGTTTCAACTGTAAAAGGTGAAGGGTGTGTCCTGGTGCCCATCAGAGCCGCCTGGTGGACTGGCAAACTTGGTCCAAAAAGATCTGAGACTGGATAAAAGGGCGATTCTCTTGAAATCTACAGAGAAGAGGCTAAATCCCAGGACTTGCAAGTACTTGGGGAAACAGAGCAGGGCTGTAAACACTGAATGCTTCTCTTCTCCAGGTTCCTGTTGCCCAGGATGCCTTGGGCAGGGAGGTCTGCACTCTGGCGGGCGGGGAGGCCCGGGCGGGAGGCAGGGGATTGCCTCTGTGGGATGGACCCAACTGTGCAAGTTAGAACTGGTTCAAGCACTTTTCAGCAAAATATCCTTTCCCTTGATGTATGCTTAGATGAACTCTTGTACCAACTCAGTTGACATGAATGTGAGCAAACTCCTGGAGACTGTGAAGGACAAAGAAGCCTGGCGTGCTGCAGTCTGTGGGGTCGCAAAGAGTCAGACACGCCTTAGTGACTGAACAATAGCGAATCGTGTTTATGCACCATTATAGACGTGTGCAGTGTAGATATGTGCTCTGTACACACACTCATGTCCATGCAGGCACACCTTGCTTGATTTCACTTAAGATAACTGTGTTTTGATTTTTTTAACAAAAGGAAAGTTTGCTACGGCCCGGAGTGCAGAGGGCGTGTAGGGACCATTTTCCCAACAGTGTTGCTCGCTTCCTGTCTGCGTCACATCTGGGTAATTCTCACGTTACTTCCAGCTCTTCAGTATTACCATACGTGTTATGGAGATCTACAGTCAGTGATCTTTGAGGTAATCACTGCCGCTCAGATGCGGAAAGCTTGGATGACGGTTAGCGCTTTTTAGCAATAAAGTAGATTTAATTCAGGTGTGAACATTTTTAGACATAATGCTATTGCACACTTAATAGGCTACAGTATAGGGGCAAAAAAGTACTTTTATACACCCTGGGAAGCCAAAAATGTATGTGTGAGATTTGATTTATTGTGGCATTAACTTTACCGGAAGCAAACCCACCATACCTCTGAGGCTTGCCGAGGCAGCACGTATGGTTCTTGGGTTGGTGAAAATGTTCATTTGGGTTTGTCCATAATATTAATGGAAAAACTTGAGCAAACTGCAACCCAATATATATGCATAGCTGTGTGCTTAGTAAGCATTAGCTTTTTCTGATGCATAGAGAGACCAACACATGGCAACAATCTCTCTCTCACACACACACACGTCTGCCAGCAGGGGAAGTTGGAGAGAATCCACAGCTCAACTCAGCCTTGACCTTCAGGTCACAGGGGCCCGTCTGCTCATCTTGGTTGGTGAGTTAACTGGCCTGTGTGTCCACACAGCACCATGAAACAGGGAAAGGGAAAGGTCAGGGGAAGGTAACTTGAGGAGCCACCATCACATATTTCCCCCTCAGCCGTCAGCAGACACGAGGAAGTGACCACGGGCAGGGCATGTAGCCCCTTCCTGTGACCTGCATTATCTTTCTTTTCTAAGTGATGGTTACGCGCGTTTTAGTCATTTAGCTGTGGCTGTGCTGGGTCCTTGCTGTGCATACAGGCTCTCCATCGCTGCCTGTGGGCTCAGTGCTTGTGTGCAGGCTTAGTTACACCACTGCACATGGGATCGGGGGTCAAGCCTGCGTCCCCTGCAATGGCAGGCGGGTTCTTCACCCCTGGACCAGCACAGTCCCGCATCATGTTTCTTCTAAATGAAATTGATGGCTCTTGGGGAGGAGGGCAATTCATGCTGAAACAGGGAGCCTGAGCTGCCCTGTATTTAGCATTTTCATTGGTCTAAATAAATAAATTAATTAAAGCACCTTCCCGGCTCCCACCCTGGATCTGCCTGTCACAGTGACGTGATCCTGCAACAGTCCAGCTGATGGTTTCAAAGACTGATGTTTGTTCAAACGATCCAAGTCAACAGCTTTATGATTGTGTCCACTCTATTCCTGGATTTAATGGCTTTGTAAATAGGGTGCATTCACCAAATTATTCCCCAGGGTCAGGGAGGGTCTTTCCTATTAAGGACGACTGAGTTAGAAACTCATTTGCAGAAGCTGGACAGGAAGCTGTGTGCACTTCACAAAACTTCAGAAGGTGTTTCTTGTTCCAATTTGTTCGTACTAGAAATTACATCTTATTCCTTCTACATGCAAATTAATCAAGGCTGTCACTTAAAGACTGTTCCAGCTCATCAGATATTAATCTGATGCTCCGCACCAGCTTGGCCAGCCTGGGCAGTAGGTCCTGTCTGTGCTGCCCTGCAGGACAGGACCAACTCCAGGCCCAACACCTGCTGCTGCCCCCGGGAGACCTCACCAGTGGGAGAGGGCCTCTGCTTTCCCGCTCCGCACGTGTCCGTGACGGCCAGATAAGGCTTCTGCCCGGCTGTCTTTCTTAGAGACTCGGGCTTCGAGAGGCTGGAGCATCCTGTTTCCAGATTATTCAAAAGGAACGAGGGGACAGGAGACGTTGGCCTTGAACTCTGACCTTTCCACCCAGGGTGACAGGTGTCACTTCCACCACCACCTTGGTCAGAGCAAACTCAAGGTTATGCTTCATGTCCCCAAGGGCAGAGGCTCTTGAGTCTTCTCTGGGCATGGAAGGAACCACGTTGGACATAACTGTAGGTAACTCCCAAACCCACTCTAAGCACCTCCAGAAAGCTGCTGATGCTGGGGGTTAAATAGACGGTCGTGGGTGCATCAGGTCATGCACTCGGCTTCATCGAGGAGGATGCCTCACGCAGATGGAAACTAAAATGGGTCCAACTTCATTCTAGAAACGTGACTCCCACCCCCAACACTCCCGTCACTGCTGGAGTTGTAATTGGGCACAGCAGGTCACAGCCCACAACACAGACATCCTCTCTTTTTGGAACCCACTGAAATGCCTGCGGTCAACTGACCGCTCGCCCCAGTCCACCACCCGGCACACGCTGCCAGCCATGAAGCCCTTCGTTGGACCCCACAGGGCCAGTGTCACCTACCCTGCAGAAGCGGGGCCTGGGCTGGGCTCCGCCTCCGGGCCCCCCTCTGGGCGGGGCCTGGGCTGAGGAACTATGCTGCTGTCAGTGCGATGCCCGTTTGAACCCACAGAGTGGCACTTGCTTCCCCAGTGGACTCTTCCAGGTCGCAAGTCACGCAGCACCCACGTCACCCCACTCCCAGCTCCCCTCTGCCCCCCAACCCCGAGGCACAGCCCTTTAAGTAGGAGCACAGGGCTGGAAAGACAGCTCGGGATGTGCCAACTCTTTCTGGTCGCTCGATTGACTGTGGAAGGGCTCACACAGCCCTGAACCCCAGGGAGCCCCTGGGGTGTGGAGGAAGGGCCGGCGCATTCAGTTATGAACTTGGGGAGCCCCAGCCCTTCCCCCAAGCCCAAGGAGACTGAGGTCTTGCACCTTCTCAGCAGCAGCGCTAAGGCCAGCACCTCCCTCCTCCTGACTCAGCGCTGGGCAGTCTCCAGTCAAGGTGTCTGCAGAAGCCCCGGTAGAGGCCGTGGGTCTTGGCCACACCAGGCCCTGCATCCTGCGCCCCAGGAGGGCGGCCAGGCTGAGCGGCAGCCCCGGGGCAGGACGGAAGACACGGGGACCACCTGGCCCTTTGTTTCCTGTTGGCCTCAGGCCCTGAGCATTCGCGGGACAGAGAACTGAGCAGAGGATCTTGAATGGAGAGGGGGAGAGGGGAGAGGGCGGGCCCTGTCCGCAGGGGCAGGTGCTGACCAGAGATCGGAGCCTCGGTCCTCAGGACAGGGGTGGCCCCACATCAGTCTCCCAGAATCCACGGCAAAGCACAGCACACTGGGGCTGAAAACATCCGAAACCCAGCCTCTTGGCGTTTTGGAGACCAGAAGTCTGAAAGGCAGGCGCCAGCAGGCCGGCTTTTCTGGAGGCTCGGAGGAAACTTGTCACGCCACCCCTTCCCTCTCTTCCAGCAGCACCACCACCTTGGTGCCCTCCAGGGCTGTAAACACACCCCCCCATCACCACCTCCATTCCCACAGCTTGGCACACCGCTCCCTTCCACACCTCCCCTTCCCAGACGCCAGCTTGGAATTGGGGTCCACTCTGAATCCAGGGCCTTAATTGAATCACACCTGTAAGAACCCCAGTTACAAATAAAGCCACATTCACAGATGAGGTTGGATGAAGACACATCTTTGGGGGGACACTGCTCAGTCCTCTCCAGTACCCACACGCTCTGCTTTCCAGAGAAGGCTGGGGGCGGGCAGGGCATACGGGGAGGGCAGCTGGGGGTCTGAGCCCACAGGGAGGGGAGTCAGAGAATGGAACTGGAGAGAGACTCTGGGCCACTTAGAGACGGGAACTTCTGAATCTTGTCGAGGCTACGATGAGCCCCTCAGCCAGCAGACGAAAGTACAGGTGGGGTGGGGCCGTGGGAAGGAGGGGGCTCCTCTGAGGGCCCCAGAGACCCGGTCTCCAGGAAGGCGCCTCCAGTGGACCTCGCGTGTGAGGGATCTACCCCCCAAAGCTAAATTCTCAGCATTCTGCCTGACGCCACAAGGCCAGTGACATCGTCCTAAGGAATGAATGAATAAATAAATGAGTCAAGTCAATAATTTATACTCCAAGGGTTTCAGTATTAACAAAATCACTGCTCTGTTTGTTAAATTTTAAAAATGAGAACAAAACACTAGAAATTAGACAATTTCCCCATTCTAATCAGAAATTCCCATTCTTCTGTATCACCTCATATCACAATGTAGAACATGTTATTATACTGAATAATCAGATAATGCCGTTTAGGTTATAAGGCTCAGAACTAAGCCTCAAGGAAAGACAATAAGCCTGGGATATTAAACGTGGAGTGTAGAAGCCTAGGCGTTGGGAGGATGCACGGTTTCCGGGTGGGAATCTGCCATGGCCTGGGGCGTGAGCGTGGGAGCCTGGAGTGTTCTGGCGCAGTTCCGGCACCGCATCCGGACCCAGGCCCAGGGGCCCCGGGGGCCTCAGAGGCAGCACATTCAGAAGCTCACGGTAGATCTCGCGTTCAGTCGAAAATATGTGCTGTGAGAAGCCCGTCACACGTGTCAAGCTCTTAGGTGCACAAAGACAGGCCTTGGCACTGAAAATGGAGCCCTGTGTTCAGTCATTACAGCTTACACTGAACCTGTTTTACTTTCAGGAAAGAAGGAAAAGGCTCCCCTTTTCAGCCATCCTTTCATTTCAATTCTACGAAAGTGCATGTAACTTTATAAATCTTTTTAAAAGATACAGTTTTGTAAATAATATTCTGCTAATTTGATTTTGACTATAAGTGTCAGGTATTCTGTTCGGGGGTTTTAAATTTCATTGAATTTTATTAAAAAGGAAAAGTTGCACATTTCTAGAATTTTTTTATGAGTAAATGTAATGTATTGAAAAAAATTAAACGTGTGTTCCTAGTGAGCAGCATGAGAACTGAGCCGATCTCAGCGGAGAGCCTGCGGCGGTCACTGCGGTAGACAGTGGGCTCTGCGTTTCAGCCCCTGAAGCTGCTCCCACGTTTGTTTTCAGCTGATGACATGTTTCCAAGTGCCTGCTTCTCTCTTTAGCTCTCTCACCTTTTGCTTCATACGTTCTGAAGCTCTAGAATTAGGCACACACGTTTATGACTGTGCTGCTGCTGAGTCGCTTCAGTCGTGTCTGACTCTGTGCGACCCCATCGACGGCAGCCCACCAGGCTCCTCCGTCCCTGGGATTCTCCAGGCAAGAACACTGGAGTGGGTTGCCATTTCCTTCTCCAATGCATGAAGGTGAAAAGCGAAGTTGCTCAGTCGTGTTCGACTCTTAGCAACCCCGTGGACTGCAGCCCACCAGGCTCCTCCGTCCCTGGGATTTTCCAGGCAAGAATACTGGAGTGGGGTGCCATTGCCTTCTGCATTATAACTGTGAGGTCTTAGCAAATATATTGCTCTTTTCATCATGAAAAGTTACTTGACTTTTAGGTGGTTTTTTTTTTTTTGGTTCTATTTTACATGATTTTAACAATATGTGTTAATGTGCTTGATATTTTCACACACAACTTTCCTTCATTTTATTCTTCAGATTGGTCCTTTCTGTTGGACCAATTGATTGGTCTTTCTATCTTCAAGATAGAGCAAAAGCTTTATCTGCTTTTTTTCTTTTTTCAAATCTTTTGTTACGACCTCCTACTTTTTCACTTAATTTCTGTACTTTCTGGGCTGTCAATTTCCCACTTAGCTCTTTTTTTAACTGTCTCTGTATAGATGAGAATCTCTGTTTTGACAGCGTGTGTTGAATTTTTTTTCAACACATAAGAAGAGCTCCTCAGAGTCATTGCTGATTGCAATGCTGGGGGCATCTCCATGTCAATTACTACTGAACTTCTTCTCACTCTTAGTTCAGGTTACATTTCACTCTTTATACTTATTATTATTATTGGACAGTGGGCATTACGAGTGATGTGTCGTGGAGACCCTGGCTATTCCTATGTTACTCTAAAGACTGGATTCTGTCTTAGAAGGCAATTAACTACTTGGAATCATCTGTTTCCTCCGTAGGAAGAAACAGCTAAAATTTCAACTCAGTTATTTCAATTTTCAATCCTTCTTCTCTACCTGCCCCTCCATAGACCCTGCCCCTCCATGTGGAAGGCACCTTCAACCATAAAATTAAAAGGCCCTTGCTCCTTGGAAGGAAAGCTAAGGCAAACCTAGACAGCATGTTGAAAAGCAGAGACATCACTTTGCCAACAAATGTCCATCTAGTCAAAGCTATGGTTTTTCCAGTGGTCATGTATGGATGTGAGAGTTGGACTATAAAGAAAGCTGAGCGCTGAAAAATTGATGCTTTTGAACTGTGGTGCTGGAGAAGACTCTTGAGAGTCCCTTGGACTGCAAGGAGATCCAATCAATCCATCCCAAAGGAGATCAGTCCTGAATGTTCATTGGAAGGATTGATGCTGAAGCTGAAGTTGTAACACTTTGGCCACCTAATGCGAAGAGCTGACTCATTGGAAAAGACCCTGATGCTGGGAAAGATGAAGGGCAGGAGGAGAAGGGGACAACAGAGGATGAGATGGTTGGATGGCATCACTGACTCAACGGGCATGAGTTTGAGCAAACTCCAGGAGATGGTGATGGACAGAGGAGCCTGGGGTGCTGCAGTCCGTGGAGTTGCAAAGAGTTGGACACGACTGAGCAACTAAACGGCAACAATAAGCCCGGGATCTGCCAGGCCTCTCTGCCCGGTGTCCTCCCTGATCTGATGGCTGTCCTGTGCATTCCGTCTGTGGTCACGTGTCACTGGCACAAACGGTCCATTGCCGCCCCAGTCAAAAACCTATTTATTGGAATCTACTAAAGAAGACGCAGGACATGAGAGCTGTGATGTAAGTTTTACTTGGGGCAAAATGAAGGCTGCAGCCCAGGAGACTACACCTCAGAGAGCTGAGAAACCGCTCTAATGATGCAGTGGGAGGAGGTCAGGAAAAGGTTTTGGTGAAGGGGGAGTTCAGCGCAAGGAAGCGCTTGCCTTACAAGAGGTTTGCTGCTAGTCAGGAGGAGTTGATGTCACCCTGAAGGGATTCAGCGCTTTTCTAGATATGAGAAGATAAAAGGATTACGATCGTGAAATTAGTTCCTAAAGATATCTATCAAAAGGTGTATTCCATTAGTTTTCTTGGAGCACAAAGCGCCTCGTTCTCCTCCCTGAACTCCCTTCAGGACGTGTTGAAGGTCAACAGCCACAGTGGCACAGGGTTCGGTCCCCACAGATGGCAAATGCCCTTGGCAGGTGCCAGCTTGCAGCTGACCCTGGCAAAACTCACCCAGCCACTCAGTGTTCAACACAGCTTCCCTCCAGGTTCCTTTGCTTGGGGTCTCCCTTAGTGCCTGCCCAAAGCTACATTCTTTAAAAATAGTTTTAGTCCAAAATTTACGATTATTGTCTATGAGCAGGTTAGTTTGCTAAGCTACTGTCATTAACCTCTAATGGAATCTTGCTAATGATCTGGTTAAGTAACACTGATCCTGGATTCTTGAGGAAGAATGTTTAAAAGGTTGTATTTCAGGTCTAGGCAAAAGCCAGAACCCCAGCATGATGGTGGCGGTGGCCTTAATCATGTCCCTCCACTTGTCAGCTTACCAAAAAAAAAAAAAGAAATCATTCTGTGATTAAATCATGAAGTGCTAAAATCAGACTATGATTATTGAGCCGGAAAAGACTGCTGCTCAGATTTCTGTACAGTTCCCTGGGGTTTCCAGTCAAGCAGTGTCAGGGAGCATTTGATGGATTATTTTGGTACTGGTGTCCTTGATATATGGTATCTAATAAGTTAGCCGATTGCCCGCAGTGTTCCAGGTTCTTCCTTCCTGAATCAGAGGATGACCCCACGACGTGAAAGACTGCATGGTTGTCCTCCTGAGAGCAGAGAGCTCTGAACACAGGTGGCTTCCCTTCAGGGACCCCGGGGGCCGGAGGGGCAGCTCTCTGGCATTAGAGCCGGGTCAGATGCCCATCTGGGCAGGTCCATGCCTGGCTGTGGAGGCAGGACTTCACCCGACAGCGGTGAGGAGATGCCTCAGGCAGCATCAAGAGTGGATGGTGGAGAGGGACTTTTTCCCTAGCTTGTTTATTTACTTAATGTGTTTGTCATTTCAAAGTTGTGAAAAATACTCATTTATAAACTGAGGCTGACATAGTCAAAGCTATGGTGTTTCCAGTAGTCGTGTACAAATGTGAGAGTTGGACCATAAAGAAGGCTGAGCACCAAAGAACTGATGCTTTTGAATTGTGTTGGAAAAGACTCTTGAGAGTCCCTTGGACTGCAAGGAGATCCAACCAGCTCATTCTAAAGGAGATCAACCCTCAGTTTTCACTGGAAGGACTGATGCTAACGCTCCAGTACTTTGGCCACCTGATGTGAGGAGCCAGCTCATTGCATAAGACCCTGATGCCAGGAAAGACTGAAGGTAGGAAGAGAAGGGGGCAGCAGAGGAGGAGATAGTATCCAGCTATCACTGACTCAATGGACATGAGTTTGTGCAAGCCCGGGGAGATGGTGAAGGACAGAGGAGCAGGAGTGCTGCAGTCCACGGGGTCGCAGGGGGTTGGACATGACTTAGTGACCCGACCACAAGGAGGAGGAGATGGAAAGGGAAGTCCCGTGACACAGGAGAGAAGGCCCAAGTGTTGAGGCAGGCTCTGCAGGGGGTCTTGGGGGTGGGATTCAGACTTGGATGGAGGGAAGAGCTTGAGTGGGTTGAGGATTGCTTCCGTTTCAGCAGGTGGAGAGATGGGTGCAGATGGAGATGTTAGCAGGTGAGATGAACCCCGCCTCGCGTGTGAGCAGCAGCAGCAGCGCTCGGTACTGGGCCCTCCGTAGGCGGAGACACCTTCCTGCTTTCCTTGTTACTCAGACAACACAGATGGGCCCCTGATGTTTTCACCTTCTCATCGGAGAGCAGAGTGTGGAGATCACCCTGCCAGCTTACAGGAAAAGGAGAGGCATCTCTGCAGAATTAAAGATCGACAAGCCATCCCTTTACTTTGGGGATGAGGAGCAGAGGTTGAAATAAGACCTGGGAAAGGTCCGGGGTAAGCCCCCCGAGCCGCTCCGCCCCGCCCTGCTCTGGGCACACAGAGCCAAACCAGGCTCACTGCAGAGCCCCTGCAAGGAAAAACCTGGCATTTCCTCTTTAAAGACTCAGAGGCGAGCCAGTGCCAGCCATCTCCTGGCAGAGGCGCTGTTCCGTGTGGGCAGTGAGGGCCCTGGAAGGGTGTCCACTGGGGCCTCTGCCCTGGCCCCGCTGCCCAGGCCTGGGAGGTGCCCTCTGGGGAGCCGAGGCGCAAGGTCGACAGATCCAGAGGGCAGAGACAGCCAGGCTCCCCCACTGGGCTTGTCTCACCTTCCGCGAGCGTGTCGGGTCCAGGTGGGGGTGTCCCAGGTGGACTCTGACAGCGGCTGCTGTCTGGACCGCTGGGCAGAGCATGGACTCCTGGGGGCCTCGGGCCCCACTCCATCCGGCCGAAGCGGCTCACCAGTCCCCACACCTCGGGCTCCAGGCTCAGGGACACCAGACGCCGAGGTTCTGCCAGCTCTGCCCATCCTGGCTCACCTCCCCGCGCTGACTGGAAGTCACCCGCCCTGCAAGGACCACCAGCAGGCTCAGCCAGGGCTGCCCAGGCTCTGGGGCTCGCTATCCAAGGAACCTGTCGTCTCAGCTCCCTCGCAGGCTGCAAGGTCTGGCTTCACTTCTGCTTCCCCCCAGTCCCAGGACGCCTGCTGGTTTTGTATCCCTGCCCCGCCCGCACTTCTGGTGACCACCCTTCTACTCTGCTTGCGTGAAGTCATCTTATTTTTTGGAGTCTGCGTGGGTCACACCATGTTCTTCGCTTCCTGTCTGGCCGATGTCACCAAGCGTAGAATCCTCTAGGTCCATGGTGCTGTTGAGATGGCAGACGTCTCCCTTACCCGGGGCTGAACACTGTTCCACGAGTGAGTACCACGGTGTCCTTGTCCATCACCCGCTGGCGGGCACTCAGGCTGCCCCTGACCTGGCCTGTGCGCGGGGCGGCGGGACCCTGGGCAGGCGAGCGTCTCTTCCAGACACTGATGCTTCCTCTGGACGCATAACCCACAAGCAGGATTACTGGAGGATATGGTAGCTCTATTTTTACCTTTCGGAGAAACTTCCATTCTGATTTCCTTACAGGCTTTCCAGAATATCTGCTTCTTGAGTCCGCTTGTTTTTGCCACGATTTGGGTGGCCTTTCCCAGCGGCTGGCTGACCGCTGAACACGCGGGCTTTGCACCTGACCTAGTGTTTCTTGTCACCCGGTGACTTTGTGAAACAGTGACACCTGGGACCCAACCCAGAGGCTCTGACATAAACGGTTTGGGGTGCAGTGTCTGGGGTTTGGCATTATTAAGGCTTCCCCAGTGATCAGAAGAAGCTCAGGCAGAGACAGGCCCTGTTACCCCGACTCCAGTGCAGGGCATCGGGACGTATGCCTTGACCCCTGGTCCTCAGAGCTTCTGGGCCCATCAGCGGGGAGCTGTGAGCTGCCGTCTTTTTGTCTTCAGGGGAGACACCACCTCCTGGATTCCATATACAGTGGTCGAGGGCTCCTCTTCTCAGACACTCACCTTTCCTAAGGAACCATTGAAGGGCGAGCCTGCCTGCTGAGGACCGGCTTCCTGTGCCTGAAATGCTGAACTCAGGAGCCTTTGAAGCTGCTGATTCCTGGCGGCCTGCTGCGGCCCCTCTGCTGGACTCCTCCCAGGCTTTTGCCCTGGAGACTCAGACCTGCCTGCAGATGCTGTGGGAGGCTGGGGGTGGGGCTGTCTCTTCCTTCCTCTGCTGCAGGCTCTGAGCACAGCAGCCAGAAGCTTCCAGCGCACAGGACGCCCTGGTGGGATCTGGGGGCCTCCATGCCGGGGGAGAGGCCCTGTGATCTTGGGAGGGCTCCGGTCTGCGTGGTCCTGGGGGCTCCCGCGCCCGCAGAGGCCGCTGCTCAGGATTCAGGATGCGAGCTCCTCCCGTACTGGCTTGGTCCGAAGAAGGGAAGACCAGACACAGGTGGGGACTGGATCCTGGCGCAGCATTTGGTGGGAATACGACTCCACCTGCTGAGCTACCTGAGGCCGAGAGACCTATGTCCGTGGCTCCTCTCACGCCTCTCGAATGCCTCTGACAGCCCCGTGGCCGGCCTGGCCACGCCGCGGCCCTTTGCATCCTGGCTTTGCCCAAAAGTGTAATCTGGTCTCACAGTCAGGGTGGAAGGCAGCATAGGGGACTGCAGACCTTCATGAGAGTCCAGCCTGCACCTTCTCGTCCTGGCTGAGCGGGGCTGTGACGTGGTGACACGGAAGGCACAGACCCTCCTCCTAGAGCGGCTAGGTCAGTCCTGGCCTGAAGTGCTGCTGAGGATGGAGAGAGGTCCCTGCGGGGACAGGGCGAGGTTCCCATGGGGTTGGGGGATGGGAAGAGGTCCCCGCGGGGATGGGAGGAGGGCCCTGTGGGATGGGGAGAGGTCCACGGGGGGATGGGAAGAGGTCCCCATGGGTTTAGAGAGAGGTCCCTGTGGGGATGGGGAGAGGTCCCCATGGGGATGAGGGGAGGTCCACGTGGGGATGGAGAGAGGTCCCCATGGGGATGAGGAGAGGTCCACGTGGGGATGGGGACAGGTCCCCATGGGGATAGGGAGAGGTCCCCGTG
>SJYF01000688.1:404803-425349 GCA_006410515.1 Procapra przewalskii
GAAAAAGGTTGGAAATCTCTAGAGCCCGAAGCTATTCTGGGGGATGTTTCCCCAACCATCACGTGGGTAAACTCTAAGAAGAGAACCAAGTCCTCTTAAAAGGGAAGCTTGCCTTCCCAGGTTAAGCTCAGTGGCTGAGCACATATAATCAAAAACATGCCGTAGGAACTCTCTTGCACTGGTGCAGGGGTTAAGAGTCTGCCTTGCAATACAGGGGAATGGGGTTCAATCCCTGGTCCAGGAAGATTCCACGTGCTGCTGGGCAACTAAGCCGGTGCCCTGAAGCTGTGAGCCCAAGCTCTCCAGAGCCCACACACGGCACAGCAAAAGTCCCACGCGCTGCAACTAAGTCAAGACACTGCCAAATATACAAAGCAGTTAAGTTTTAAAAATGCTGTATACAAATATGTCATAGACATATATCTTCTCTCTGGATGGATAGACAGAGGGATAGACTGGATACATATTCTATGTCAAAAAGTTTCAATATAAACAACTATGTGTATAGCAGATACATGTGTATATGTGTATATTGGAGGAGGAAATGGCAACCCACTCCAGCCTTCTTGCCTGGAAAATTCCATGGACAGAGGAGCCTGGTGGGCTACAGTCCATGGGTGGCAGAGTGACTGAGCAAATATGTAGAAAAGTATATCTAATTATTTTGACTGAAATCCCATGGAATACAATTTATCCAGATTCCTACTCCATATGGCACACGATCGGCAGCACTGCCTAAATCCCTGTTACCATCCCCGTGTCCTACTCTCACATGCTCACATAAACCCACCGGGAAACACTTGCATTCTCTGCTCAAAAGGCAGGAGAGGGTCACATCAAAGAAGACAACGTGAAGCTCATGCCGCGTGAATCCGTCAACGATGAACTAGTGAACAAGCATTGACAACCCAGGGCCCGCGTGAGACCAGTGGCTGCCCAGGACATTCAGATGCCCTGAGTTATTAGGGTTTATACATGAGAGAAACCTAACAAGATTTTTCCAAATTTGACCACAGTCTTAAGTGCACATGACATTTCCAGGAAGTTGGGAAGCTGAAAGAAATTGTGTAAACTATCAATTGAAAAGAAAAGAGAGAGAGAAAAAAAAAAAAAGTTTGGTCTACTATGCTAATGGAAAGTGACTCATTCGTCTATTCTATGTAGAAAATATTTTGCAAAATCATGTTAAATGAAGAATCACTGAAGAGTCCACAGATAAAAATGTAGTAAAAATCAAAAGGATTATTTGAATGTCAGGCAGCTAATACATGATTTGGGTGGAGGGAGATTTTTTGAGGCTTCTGGCCTTGATCATTATTTATAGATTTTGTAATTTGTGATTTATCTTGTCATTATACATCTGTTTTTTTTTTGTATATTTGGGGCTTCCCCGGTGGTGCAGAGGTTAAAGCATTAATGTGGGAGACCTGGGTTTGATCCCTGGGTGGGGAAGATCCCCTGGAGAAGGAAATGGCAACCCACTGCAGTACTCTTGCCTGGAGAATCCCATGGACAGAGAAGCTTGGTGGGCTACATACAGTCCATGGGTCGCAAAGAGTCGGACACGACTGAGCGACTTCACTCACTTTTTGTATCTAACTTACATTTGTCATTTCATTGTCTTCCTCAAAGATTTTTCTTTTCCGCCCATCAGCAGTGCCTGTAGGTGATGGAACAGTCAGGAAAAGACACCTCTCTTCCTAGGGAGTTAAACGAGAGGACATGCGACTTGGATAAAGTGAGCTCTTGTTGGTCCAGACCAGGTGGACAGACGTGAAGATGAGAAGGAAGTGTTGGAAGAGAAAGCAGAAGGAGCTGGAACTGCTCACCCAGATGAGGTCCAGGAGGGGAGCTGGGAGCCAGGACATGTGATCAGAGTAATGTGAACCAGGGCGCAGGTTAGGCCGGGTCTCAGGGATGCCAGGCTCCATGGCGAATCTGGGTGTCGGGGGGCTCGTGTAGAGGGGAGGGCATTGGAGATGAGACCAGGGGTTAGGATGGCTTGTTCACAGAGACCTAGGTCACCTTGGATGCAAGTTGGAATTATGGCCAAGAAGGACATCACTGTCCAAAAGCCAAGGTCTTCTGGGAGACCAAGAGGAAGCCACGTGACAGGAAAAGAGGAGGAAAGCTTTTCTCAAGGGGACAGAAGACTTGAAAGAAAAACAGTGTTTTGATGCTTGTTTTATGAAGAAAAATGGCATGTTACCTGAAGGTGAAATGAGCACTCTCTCCTCCGAACCTACAGCCGCAGTAAGGATCCCAGGAGAAGCTGGGTGTTCAAGTCACATCCTCCCCACCCTGTTCCAGTCTCAGCCATAGCAGCAGTGGACAGCGGGCACCGTGTGAACCGCCGGAAGGCTGACTGCTCAGATCCCCCCCGCTGAGCTCCGCGAGCACTGGGGGGCCTAGATTCAGGGCATCGGAGGACGGAGGCCTCCTCGGAACAGCTCATCCTGAAAGTGAAAGCCCGGCAGATTGGCTGTTTACACACACACGCAGGGGCCAGCTCTTCTAGATCTGACCTTTCTTGAGGGAAGATCAAAATCCAAACATCCCCCCCTTACTGTGGCCACGGCGATGATGCTGGAGACACTGCCCATCAACACATAACGAAGCCTGCGCAGCCATTCTCACGGCTCCCCGCCTGCATCTGCTCAAAAGAAAAGACGTCACCTCTCCGCAAGGACTAGGGCGTCTCCACACTAAAGGGTGAACTCCCTTCTCTGAGACTTCGCTCTGTGCCTGCCCTGCTGGAAAGAACTGCCTCTTTGCTCAGTGAGCGGAAGAAGTGTTTCTGCCCACCCACCCCGACGGTGCAGGGGGTGTGAAACCCCTGTAGCGTCACAAATGGGCTAATGAGCCCGCTCTGCCTCCAGGCTGCACTCCACAGAGTTAATCTGCGGTGCTGTCAGAGGCGGGGCACCCTTCAGCGGCCCGCGGGTGCAGGGGGGCGATGACTGGGGACAAGGACAGTAGTTTCCAGTGGGGATGGCGCCATTTGAAGAGGCGCCCGTGTGTGCTTCCCTGCGCCGTCTGGGTGCTGGTCCCCCTCTCCATGCCCGTCCACTCTTTCTTCCTCTGGAGCCTCTCTTGCTCTGATTCTCCAAAGAAACACAGAAACACGCCAACAGAATGCAGTGAACCTCTGTGCAGTGAGGCGAGCTACAAACACACTTGTTAACGGTTTTCTGACAACCTCGTCAAAAAAAAAAGAAACAGGCAAAACGGATTCCAATAGTATTTTATTTAACTCAGCATATCAAAAATCCTACTGTTAACACGTGTTGTTGCTGTTCAGTTGCTAAGTCGAGTCCAGCTCTTTGTGACCCCGCGGGCTGCAGCACGCCAGGCTTCCCTGTCCCTCCATGATTGCTTAAACTCATGTCCGTTGGCTCAGTGATGCCATCCGCCCATCTCATCCTCTGTCGTCCCCTTCTCCTGCCCTCAGTCTTTCCCAGCATCAGGATCTTTTCCAGTGAGTATTGGTGACCCAAGTATTGGGGCTTCAGCTTCAGTATCAGTCCTTCCAATGAGTATTCAGGATTGATTTCCTTTAGGATGGACTAGTTTGTTCTCTTTATAGTCCAAGAGATTCTCAAACGTCTTCTCCAGCCCCATAGTTCAAAAACATCAGTTCTTCAGGGCTCAGCTTTCTTTATGGTCCAACTTTCACATCCATGCATGACTTCTGGAGAAATCATAGCTTTGACTATGGACCTTTGTCAGCAACGTGATGTCTCTGCTTCTTAATAAGCTGCTTTTAATCTCCTGCCTGCTGTTACACTGCAGTGATTTTGGAGCCCAAGAAAATAAAATCTGTCACTGCTTCCACTTTTTCCACTTCTATATGCCATGAAGGGATGGGACCAGATGCCATGATCAAAGAACATGTAATCAATATAATTATTAATGAGACACTTCTCATATTTTTCATGTGAAGTCTTTGAACTCCAGCACACATTTCAAACCTGCAGCACGTCTGAGTCTTGCTCAGCCCCAGCGCAAGGGCTTGGCAGCCTCACAGGCCTCGGCATACTCATCGCAGCCTCTGCTCAAGAACCTCCCCGACTCGCTGCTGTCCTCTGAGGCTTGTAGAGTCAATCACCTGGGTTAAATCCTGCTAGAGCTCCTCGCGGTGACCTTGGGAAAGCTGCTGCGCATCTCTGCTTTCCTTACCTGTAAAAACACCACGACACCAGTGTGTCATCTGTGGTCCTGCGGTGCCGTGCCCTCATCGCGTAGGCAGCGCTGAGTCTGGGCTCCCCAGGCCCGTTGCGGGACTGTGGGGCTGCTCCATCACAGCCATGGTTTTGAAAGCAGCTCTTCTGCACTTTTCTTGTTTGCCCATTCCTGTCCTGGTGGCTCAGAGGTTAAAGCATCTGCCTGCAACGAAGGAGACCTGGGTTCAAACCCTGGGTCAGGAAGATCCCCTGGAGAAGGAAATGGCATTCCAGTATTCTTGCCTGGAGAATCCCATGGATGGAGGAGCCTGGTGGGCTACAGTCCACAGGGTTGCAGAGTCAGACATGACTGAGTAACTTCACTTTCACTTTCAGCTAACCTTAAACGAATCTAATTACAGGAATGAGATCACTAGGCCATTTAACCTAACTCCTGACTGATGAGCCACTGAACCCATACCATGCTTTGCTTAACCTGTTGATTCTTTTCCTAGATTGAAAGAAGTAAGAATGAAGAATTAATAAAGCTTTTGTCAGCAATGATCTTTAAGTGCTTATTAATAAAATAGTTAGCACTAATTTTCTATTTTTCAAGAATGAGTTGCCACCCACCATGGGGGTTACACTGATATCACTGACCACATAAAAAGCTGAAGACAGGAATCTCTGAAAAGCATCAGCTACTACCTCAAAATTTATTTTCAGAAACTGCTCCAAAATAAAGCTTGAATACTTTCAGCTGCACATTGTATTTTTATATGACTCCATGTGATACGACTTTTTATCTAAATCAAATAACTGTTCTTCTAAGTTAATTTCATATTTTATATTACACAAGGACTTCCCTTGTGGGTCAATTGGTAGGAATCTGCTTGCAATGCAGGAGACCTGGGTTCAATTCCTGGGTCGGGAAGATCCCCTGGAGAAGGAAATGGCAACACACTCCAGTGTTCTTAGCTGGAGAATCCCATGGACAGAGGAGCCTGGAGGGCTGCACAGTCTAGGAGGTGGCAAAGAGTTGGACACGACTGAGTGACCAACACACACACGTTACACACGATTCTGAGCATATACCAAAGAGAAGCATATACCAAAACAAAGAGACGCATATACCAAAACAAAGAGAAGGCTCTATGGACTGACTCTGTAAACAAACAGAAAATGAGTAGAGAATTAAGTAGTTAAAGAAAGACTAGCTGTCCACCCAGCAGTCCCCTTAGCAAATCTGTGGGCAGACCAAGTGGGCAAGACCACCTCTGAAGACAGACCGTGAGAGGTCAGCAAGTCTGTGCGGAAATGATGTGGAATTCTCCTTCCTGATGATTTGCTGAGGTTCTTTCTCCTCCTTTGCTTTAAAGGCTGTCCGCGTGGCTGAGCAGAATCTTGGGAGCTGGTTTGGGACACAAGGCGGCCTTCTCCCCAGGCTTGTCTGCACCCTGAATGAAGCTGCCTTTCCCTTCCACCAACGCTTGCCTCTCGAGTATTGGCTTTCTGAGCAGGGCTGACAAAAAATAGTCACAACCTAGTAGGTGAAAGCTGCTCTATTCAGTGGTGATTTCTAGGACTTCGAGCTTGGGAAACAGCTCTCCCCTGAAAGAACTATTCTGAGGAAGCGGGGGGAGGAGCCAGCTTATGTAGAGGTTTTCAGCAAAGGGCAGGTAATCTTAACACCAAAAGATGATTGTGAATTAAAGAAAAACCGATAACCAAGTTATGGAATTTGGTGCTTTTCTATGCCTGGGAACATCCGAGAATCTGGGTTCTCTGAAATCACTGCGTTCATAGGCATCTCTGCTCTCTGGGGCCGGCATCCTGTGTTTGCCACATCCTGAGTTCCTCGGTGCTCAAGGTAGGGAGACCTGCAGCCTAAAGTTGCCTGATGGCAGGCTCAGGTGTCCTTCTCCTTTCTCAGTTCCCTCAGGGCTCACTGGTTCATATGGAGAGCCAGAACCGCTGATGACTGTGCCACGCTTGTGCACTGATGTGGTGGGGAACAGCCTATTTCTAAGCAACTAGCGCCCAACCTCAACCTGAGTTTAGCAGCAGTTTGTGGGTGTGTCTGGGGGTCGAGACTCCAGGACAGAGCTCCTCTGTTCCCCCTAGGGCCCCTAAACACCATCACACCCCCCATGACTGACCCCCTGATACTCCTCCCCGACCTGCTCTCACGCCCCATCAAGCCAGTCCTCTCCCCTCCTGCCACACCCCTCTCTCCTGCCCTTCTTCTCAGCCTAGGGAATTCCCACAATTTCTCTTCTCATTGAGGATTTCACTGAATCCTCCTGAAACCGAGTTCCCTTGCTGAGCGTCTGATTAACCTCTCTGTCCAGAACTATCCCCTTTCCTGTCCTGCTCCTGTTCCCCTAAGGACTGAAGAGTACAAAGGAAAGGGGGGGTGAAGCCAAGCAGATCCCTGTGGGCCCCCCGTCCCTGCTTCCTGCTTGTGGAAAAGGCTCTAGTCTGCCAGGCTTTTCCCGGGTAACAAAGAGCAGACCAGAGCAGTTACTACAGAAGTATGAGGGTGCAGGTGCAAAGGGAAAGCAGTGAAGCCGGGACAGTGAGGAGGGCAGCTCAGCAATAAAACAGAGCCCCGGGACTTCCTGGAGGGGTTCCCGTGACAGCCTGACACGTGACTTTTGAGCAGTAGCCGCCCAACCTCCTTGCTTGCCACCTGCAGTAAACGCTGACCTTCCCATCCTACAACCCCATGTCAGGTTTGGGAAGGATTGCCAAGTTCTATTAACATATGTTTCAGAGTCTGGCGGATTCCTTGTTACAAATTAAGAATCACTGAATGAATGATGTGCATAGGACTTGGAATAATGGTGCTTATATTTATCATTTAAGAAGAATGTTCTTGACTCGGCCTCTCAGTCATCACAAAGCACAGGAATCCAAGCAGCTGCAACGCTGGAGACAGACAGTCGCTGGAGTGTGCGGTCAGTGCAGACCCCCACAGGGCATAGCCCCCGGCATACCACCTTCACCACAGACGCCAGCTGCTAGCCCACCAGGTCTCCTGTGCTGCCAGCCAACTGGCTACACACCTGAGGTTTCATGATCCTCTCAGTTTCAATAATTCACTAGAATGACTCAGAAAACTCCAGAAAGCCTTACACTTATGATTCAGTTTTATTATAGAGGAAACAAATCAGAACCAGCCATGTGAAGAGACTGCAGGAGAGGGACCCGATTTTCCTCTGCCCTTCCAGGTTCTGGCTGGTCTAGTGGTTAAACTGGCGTGAGACAGGTTAACAGGAGAAAAATCAAGCAAAAGTTTAACAGCATTTAAACATGGGAGAGACCCAGGAAGACCAGGTAAGGCCTCAAAATGGACAAAGCCCTCACATTAAATACCATCTTCAGACAAAACAAAAGGGGACTTTGAGGGTAGTATTTGGGAATTCAAAGAGGGGATGAAGGCAATTGATGTGGAGACAAAAAAAAAAAAAAAATTTCTGTGTCCTGTTGTCTCTCTAAGGCCCAGTAAACATTTGTTTATCAGACTTTTGCTTTTCCAGGAGTTATCTAGTTAGCATAAGCTCAGATGTGGTCTCTGTACCCACCATGAATAACAAAGACATCTACTCCTATTAGTCAGGAAACCCAAAGGTTTAGAAGCTCCCTCCCAGCACCTGGGGATAAAGGCTAGATGCATTATTTATTATGCATGTCAGTTATTCAAAATGCATTGGAAATGAAGTTTTTGTTCACTGTCATTTCCAGTAAATCAAGAATTATTACGATCTCAGTTCTCTCTAAAATTATGAAATAAACGTTTTACAAGGGCACACACATTTCACATGCATTCAGAGAATGTTCCCCAAGTGTCTGGGAGGATAGAGCTCCCATAGGATGAGAGGGCGAGGATGTTCCACAAGGTGAGAGAGGGTGAGAATGTTCCACAAGGTGAGAGAGGGCGAGAATGTTCCACAAAGTGAGAGAGGGTGAGAATGTTCCACAAGGTGAGAGAGGGCGACAATGTTGTACCAGTTTAGTAGATGGAAATAAGGAGGGCGGGGATTCACACATGCAGTTGTTGAAAACAAAACAATCATTACGATATAAAAATTCTGGCAATGGAAAGGGAATTTTGAGCCTAAGGATAATTTTTTCAAGTTGTCTAAATTGATATCCAGTGGCTAAGCATGGCTTCACAGGTAAACAAAGTGGTATTTTTCCCATAAATTAATAAGATAAGATGATGAGCCCTGTGGTCCCTGTTACTATTTTTGTTCCACTGTGACCATATCACAAGAAAGGCAAAGCAAAAAGACTTTGTACTGGAAAACTGCAGTTTTTCCCCCCAGAATTACTGCAGTTTAGAGTCTTGATTTTCTGTTAAAGTGGAAAGTTGCATTAAAAAAGAAAAAAAAACCTCCATTACTTAGAGGCTTCCTGGCAAGGGAGGAAACTTCAGACTTATGACCTTGATGATTTAATTAACCTGTGAAATGTCTAAGTGCTTGTTCACTGCCATTTCTAGTAAATCAAGAATTATTACGATCTCAGTTCTCTCTAAAATTATGAAATAGACGTTTTACAAGGGCACAGGACCTCCAGGACCTCCTTTATTTTTATCCTAAGGCCTCTATCAAACCACTTTCAGCATGAAACTAGTTTCTGTGACACAACCCTTCTCAATTTATAACTTTTGCTTTTGAGAGAAAGTAAGTAAATCACTTTCCTGAAGTTCTTCTGGACTTGAGTTCCACTTTAAAGGAAGTTTTCCTTGCTGTGTTGAGTGTCTTTCAAAAGAAGATACCAGGAGTTCTGCACCTAAGGTGTGCTGGGGAGCGTACACCTTATGGGGAATTTTTATAAACTGCAGTGTCAAACAATCTCATTAATGTGTGGCTTCATTTCTAAGCATGGGGTGTATCTGGGCAGAGTGGTTGCAGGAAGGGGGACCCCTTCCAGGGCCCAAGAGTGTGCGCCTGTCCAACACGCAGACAGGAATTGTCCAAGGAGACACGGGGCTGACCACACATGAGACTTTACAGGGAAGGGGTGCCTGGGTGGAGAGTAGGAGGCCAAGGGAGCCCAGGAGGTTTGCTCTCCACGTGGCTTGCTGTCCTGTTTCAAGGTCATGGGGTTAGCGTCTGGGTTACCTCTGGTCAGTCCTCTTGCTTGGCCCATAGTTGGTCTGGATTCCAGAGTGCAGGACTCTGGGAGGTGGGCAGGACATGTGAGGGGCTGGTCTCTTCTCCCCTCTTGGCCCCTCCCCAATTCTCCCAGTCAGGTTTTGGGGGTAGCACCGTGGTCCTTATCTGGACCTCCTGTCGTGTGACAGTTTGGCAAGTGGTCATCACTGGGCGTGGCCCGGGCAGGTGGTTTCTGTCAACGGTTCCCAACAGAATCAGGCAGAATACCAGTGATCACCTCCGTGTCACACCTCTATTCATCTTTACCTCCGGCCACGAGAGTTCAAACAAAAACAAAACTGTTCTGCTATGACTGATGGTTTTCTTCAACATTTCTTTTAAAATAACTGAGATCAGGAAAGACAGACAGGCACAGTGAAGAGAAAGTGTGTGTGGGATTTACTTTTGTCTCTGAGAGGAGCGGAGCTCAAAGGGCATGGGGCTTCTCCCCTGCGGCGAGTGGGGGTCCCAGAGCTCATAGCTGCTCTGTGTGCGCGTCAGTGGCGCAGTCATGTCCGACTCTTTGCTGCTTCATGAACTGTAATCCACCAGGCTCCATGGGATTCTCTGGGCAAGAATACAGGAGCGGGCTGCCATTCCCTCCTCCAGGGGATCTTCCCGACCCGGGGACTGAACCTGGGTCTCCTGCACTGCAGGCAGATTCTTTACCGTCTGAGCCTTCAGGGAAGCCGGCTGACACTCTGAGCGGGGGTTTGTTTCCTCATATCTGCCTAAGGACGTCCAAGAAGATGGACTGTTTCAGAGGAGAACTGCTCTTTTGTGAAAATCTTGTAGTTTAAGCAAAAGCAAAACTCAGATTGGGCCCAAAGCAAAAACCTTGCCTTGAAACTTGCCTTGAAACACCCTGCAAGGCTGCTCATCATCTAACAAGTGGAAGAAGCCACAGCAAAGTGGGGAGCCGTGGAAAACCTGGTCCTGGGAGAAGCCAGGCTTGTGGCTTCGACCAGGGGAAGGGAAAGAGGCAGCGTCTCTGGAGTGGTGCCGCCCTTTCCATAGCAGCTGGGGTTTCGTGCGACGTCCCCAGGCAGGCGTGCCCTCCTCACAGGCCCAGGCAACTCCACTGGCACCTGCTTTCCACTGTGTCCACTTGTTACCAAACACAAATTCAGGTGCCAAGAGGCACGGTGAGGCCAAACTCAAATGGCAGAGTCTGGAGCAGAGAAAGTTACTGCAGGGCCAGGCAAGGGCGATGGGTGCTCATGCTTCAAAAGTCCTCATTCTCTGATGGCTCTGGAGGGGGGGAAACTTTGCAGGCAAAATTTGGGGTGAGGGCTGGAGGGCTGTGTGCATTTCCTGATCCTTCAGCGGAAAAGACACAGGGCCATTGTATGGGGATCTTGTCCTCAGCCTGGGCTTACCTTCCAGGTGGGGGGGCTCAGTTCTGCAGAAGAACTCAAAGATCCCCTTACGTACATCTCTTGATGAAGAACGAGGCCCCTGCGTCCATCACTGCATGACTGTCTCCTGACTATACTCCTGTCTCTGTGCCCCTCCCCTCCCTGATTAGCAGCTGTTTGAAGCTGCCCTTTGGAACTCAAGGAAGGCCTGGGAGGCTGCACGAAGCCTGTTCCCTACAAGTAAGAAACGAGGGATGCAGAAAGGATTTGCACCCGGAGGGCGCTGCTGGCTTCACGCTCTGCCGTCACAGGATCCGTGCGCAGCCTGTCCTCGGCTTCCAGCCCCTGCTTCGTTTTAAAACTTCAAAGGGTGAACCATATCTTTGAAACTGTGGAAAGTTTTCCTTCCTGGAGTAAGTCTGACTGTAATACAAGTCTTAGTATTCCGTTCACAGGGAGGACGCCTCCCGCGTCTGGCAACCCATCTGGCTGGGCTGCTTTCGAATCAGAAGCAGCTCCACACGCCCTCCTGCCTCCTGCCTTCCCACCTTCCCAATCAGGCTGCTCTCAAACACCATCAATAATCTGGAAAGTGTCTGGTCTATGACCACGGGATTTATCAAATTCATAAGAGACAGACTTGAATTACTGCCTTTTGGGAGATTTTTGTCAAGAAGTGGAAGTAAAATGTAAGATTTTTCTGCACAGAAATCCTTGTGCCGTTCAGAGTCTGCTCTCAAGCGCTCACTTGAACTTCTCATGCACGCTTGGCCCTGCAGGAGGCTGAGAAAGGCTGGCCTGGGCACGGGCAAGGACATGGCTCGGCCTGCTCAGCAAGTTCCGCTGACACATGGGCAGGTAAGCGGTGTGACTGGAAGTTGTCAGCACGCTGAGTGCCGCTGTGAAGGTTTCTGTGGAAGAGAGGCTTATCCTGATTCAGGAGCATCAGGGCTGCCCCTCCCGGATCTCTGCAGACAAAAGTCCGGAAGAAAAGAGTTCTCTTTGAGAAGGAATCTGGGGCTTCTCCCGGGAAGATGGAGAGGATGGACGCTTCCGTGTGCATCGCGCTGAGTCTGCTGCGACCCGGATGCGTGCATGCTGCCGACGCAGGCAGACTGCGCCCCTGCACGGAGCGTGGATGGCGAGCCTGCACCTCAGGGCCTGCAGAACAGCCAGGGCTCCAGGCGTCCAGGTCGCCTCTGCCTCGCGCATCTAGGCTTGGGACGGAAGAAACTGGGGTGGGCTAGATGTCCCCCACATGGCTGCAATGAGGCCCTGGCACCCCACCAGGGTGGTGTCAGAGCCAAGCAGGGAGGCAGCCCTTCTCCCGGGGCTGTGCGAGGAACTGCCCTTTCCCCTCCCTGGCACGTTGTCCGTGGAGACGCCCCAAGGCCCAGGAATCTTGATTAAAAGTGTCACTCAGCCCCCACTGCCCCACGCCCCCATCGCCTTGCCTAGTGAGGTTGCTCAAGTCCCTGAGACATTGATTGACATCAGTCCTGCTTTGAAAATGACCGACTGTGAAATATCAAAGCTAGCGAGCTTCCCTCTGGGTGACAGTGTTCCAGCCAGGGCCTCTCCTGGGAGGGAGGCGTCCCTCCGAGTTTTACACAGGGCCCTCCAGACCCAAAGACCACCGCCCACCCCACCCCACCGCCCTCCGTCTGGCAGAGCTCTGAGAGCTCCCTGCACTGCCCATGGGCATGAACAGGCAGCTTCTGTTCCAGTCTTGGGACGAAGTTCCAGGAGGCCTCGTTTGCTTCCTGGGCTCCAAAGACCAGTGTCGGCTGTCCCAGCAGTTTCAGGTTACAAAACACTCTCCCACATGCTGCCTGAGTTCGTCTCGCTGGGCCTCCATCCACTCTGCACTGGCAGAGACCCGTGTTCCTGCCCCCTGTCCCCACTGCTGGCCACCCCTCCCCTGATCCCTCCTATCCTTCCGGGGTCGCCACAGGCAGCCTCCCTCTGCCCAGGGGCTGGGCTGGGCATCCTTGGAGAAGCAGGGCATCTCCTCCTCCTCTGGAGGCACCCCGCCCCTGGGGAGAGCCCAAGGCAAACCCAGCAGAGGGCCAGGGTGTGGGTGCCCAGGGGGGTGGGGCGCAGATCAGGGGCCCCCCTCCCCTCCTGACCTGTCCTCAGAAGATTCCAGGAACCGCCTCTGCCCCCGGCAGACAATGCTTCATTCCTAAGGAGAAGAATAAAGAAGCCAAAATTGTGTTTCGATCATAACATAAAATAAAATGAATAACAATAAACCAAGAAAGGAAAAAAAGCAGACTGGAAAATTAAGATCTATAAATGCGCAATGATGTGCGATGAGAAGCCTCTTTAGTCAACAGAGAGCAGAACAGACTGCTGGGACTTCGCAGGAGGCTGAGCCCGGAGGAGAGGATTTCTGTGGTAACTCTGCGGTTTGAAAACTCAAGCTGCCTAGCTCAGCTGTTAGCGGCAGATCCAGCCCTTTTTGGAAAGGACTCTGGTTTGTCATTATGATCATTTTTAGAAAGTGATGCACATATGTAAGAGAGTATAAAGAAAAGGCATATTTTAAAGGACTATCTTTTAAAGACCTGTAATGCTGTAACCCAAGGGCAAGCACTGTTAAACTCCTCTGCATGTTCTGCTGGGCTTAGGCACACGGATTTACAGAATTGAAATCATACTGCGTGTGCAATTTTAGATCCTGGTTTTTTTTCACTTTATATTGTGCAGTAAAATTTTTTACATGTTGACAGTTTTCAAGAAGCATTTTCACGACAGTATATTTATCTGTAGTGTGATCTCAGTTCAGCTCAGTCGCTCAATTGTGTCCGACTCTGCAGCCCCATAGACTGCAGCACGCCGGGTTTCCCTGACCATCACCAACTTCCAGAGCTCACTCAAACTCACGTCCATTGAGTCGGTGACGCCATCCAACCATCTCATCCTCTGTCAATCCCTTCTCTTCCTGCCTTCAGTCTTTCCCAGCATCCGGGTCTTTTCCAGTGAGCTCTGGTTCTTCACATCAGGTTGCCAAAGTATTGGAGTTTCAGCTTCAATATCAGTCCTTCCAATGAATATTCAGGACTGATTTCCTTTAGGATGGACTGATTGGATCTCCTTGCAGTCCAAGGAACTCTCAAGAGTCTTCTCCAACACCACAGTTCAAAAGCATCAATTCTTTGGCAATCAGCTTTCTTTATACTCCAACTCTCACATCCATACATGACCACTGGAAAAACCATAGCCTTGACTAGGCGGACCTTTGTTGGTAAAGTAATGTATCTGCTTTTGAATATGTTGTCTAGGTTGGTCATAACTTTCCTTCCAAGGAGTAAACGTCTTTTAATTTCACGGCTGCAGTTACTATCTGCAGTGATTTTGAAGCCCCCCCAAAATAAAGTCCGTTACTATTTCCACTGTTTCCCCATATAATCGCCATGAACTGATGGAACCAGATGCCATGATCTTAGTTTTTTGAATGTTGAGCTTTAAGCCAGCTTTTCACCCTCCTCTTCTTCTTTCATCAGGAGGCTCTTCAGTTCTTCATCTCTTTCTGCGATGAGGGTGGTGTCATCTGCATATCTGAGGTTATTGATATTTCTCCAGGCAATCTTGATTCCAGCTTGTGCTTCCTCCAGCCCAGCATTTCTCATGATGTACTCTGCACGTAAGTTAAATAAGTAGGGTAACAATATACAGCCTTGACATACTCCTTTCCTGATTTGGAACCAGTCTGTTGTTCCATGTCCCGTTCTAACTGTTGCTTCCTGACCTGCATACAGATTTCTCAGGAGGCAGGTCAGGTGGTTGGGTATTCCTATCGCTAGTGCAACATAATTACTCCCTATGGCTGGACATAAGATTTTTGCATTTTTCACTATTATAGATAATATTAAGTTGAGTACCTTTATGAAGAAGGCTTTGGTGGTCAATCTGGTGACTATTTCTTGGAAACAAATTATAAGGAAAGGAATTACAAAGTCAAATTATGTGAGTCAAAAAAGAATATGCCAGTTAATCCTTACATGACAGAAGCAAGCTGACTGCATTCTTCCCTGATAGGCAATAAATATTGTCACTATTTTTAAACTTTTCTAATTTAGTGAGTAACAAATATCTCACCACTGTGATAAATTGTCTTTCCCTAATCACCAGCGAATTTGAATAATTTTTAAGTCGCCTTATCAATAATCTCCTTGTAAATAATCTGCTCATTTCCTTCAACCACTTTTCAATTAAGGAAAACAAAAGAAAGACTATTAATTTCTCTAGAGTTTTTGTCACTTAGGAAATTAACTCTTTGTTTGGCATACGTGTAGACATCCTCTTCCCTAACTCCTGCCCCTCAGTTATAAATCTACTCTTGTGCTTTTAAATAATGTTTTGAATATTTATTTAGCCATATCCAGAAGAAAATCATCTTCTTGTTATTTCTCTTAAGAAGCTTCAAAGAAAAGAAGAAACATCAAACAAGAAATTCCACTCCTTCAGATATCAGGTAATGACTTCCTCCATTTGGCCCCCTTCTCTGCACCGCATTCCTGCATTTATTTTTGGTGTAATCCTGGACTGTAAGCACCCAGGGCCCCCTCCCTCGCCCTTTATTTTTCAGAATAAGAACTGCCTTGGTGGGTCACATGGACTAGCTGTCTCTCCCTGACTGATCAGCAGTGGTTCCCTGATTAAACAGGAAGCCCTCAAAGCCAGTCGGGTCCATCTGTGAAAAGTCCTTCCTGTTTCTCTGATCTCTGCCTTCTTCCAAACACATCACGCTATTCCAGTTTCTACAGGATTACAGCATTCAGATGCTTCAAAATGGCCCCAGCTGTTCTCACCTGCTCATTATTCAAATGCAATTCTCTGAATAACGAGTGTAAGCCACTTGAGGTGGCCGAGGTGGGTGGCAGCTGAGAAACCAGCGTGCTGCCCCTCCCCTTCACAGGACTTGCATTTTTACAATCCGCCTGCAACCCCATGGGGTGGATCACTGCAGCAGAGGCCTGGGGGCCACCTAGTCCCGTTCCTAAAGCATTCTCCACTCCAGCGAGAATTCTGGCACCGCCGCCTGCCCCCTGCGCTGGCCCCCAAGGGTCCCATCCTTGGGGATTCTCATGTGACTCGCGGGGACTTCCCCCCAAATGACCTGAGCCTTCCGGAGCCACAGGGAGCAAGCCTGCCTGAGGAGAGTCTGAGGCTATGGACCAAGTGTGAGCACAGCCTCCAGGGCAGGGCCTCTCCCTCTCAGGATGCAGGCACCCTCGGACCACTTCTGCCCCTTGGATCTATCTCCTAGGGATGCTGTGTCCTAAAGTGACGCCTTCTAAGGACCAGACCATAGTTTTAGCATCTTTCTTTATTCAGAC
Organism: Procapra przewalskii; assembly: GCA_006410515.1. Classification (NCBI taxonomy): domain Eukaryota; kingdom Metazoa; phylum Chordata; class Mammalia; order Artiodactyla; family Bovidae; genus Procapra; species Procapra przewalskii. Next base: position 420,835 of record SJYF01000688.1, read on the forward strand.
AGTGCCTTGTGTACGTCCAGATAAGGAAGCTGGGCTGTGGAAATTTCATTTCTGATACAGGAATTGACTGTAAGCAGGTGAAGACATTTGACGAAGTAATAACCTCTAAGGATCCTAGAAGTGAGCATTTTCGTCAGGGAACCCTGCGGGCACTCCTTTAAAAAATTGGAGTGAAACGTACACTTCACCTGTGTGTGTCTTCCAGTAATAACATGATAAATCTGTGACTATTGGAAAGACAGAACAAAGCTGTCTATAAAAAAAAAAAATAGGAAAAGAGACTATACCCTGCATACATTTTAAAATCAGTTCACAAAATGAAGATTCACGGTTGACCAGTGATTATTCCACGAACAATTTTTCTTGAAAGTTTTAAAAGCTGGCATTCTGAGAGGAGCACAGAAATCAGAGGGCTTCTTTGCCATCGTGCATAAGCGACGGAAGATAACACCGCGTTTGGCTCTCGCTCCACGGGACAAGGCTGTGGCTTTCCTCCTGCCTGCTGTCACCAGCTCCAGGTGCTGACTTCGTTGTTGCCGTTCAATTGCTAAGTTGTGTCTGACTCTCTGTGGCCCCGTGGACTGTAGGACTGCAGGCTCCTCCGTCGTCCACCGTCTCCTGAAGCTTGCTCACACTCACGTCCGTAGAGTCGGTGATGCCATCCAACCCTCACATCCTCTGTCGTCCCCTCTCCTCCTGCCTTCAGTCTTTCCCAGCACCAGGGTCTTTTCCAGTGAGTCGGCTCTTGGCATCAGGTGACCAAAGTATTGGAGCTTAGGGTTCAGCTAGTCATGTGCCTGATAAACATCGCTGAATGGGTAGGAAGCAGCCTCCTGGCAGCCTTGAGCTTGCCGTTGTCTGGACTCTCCCATCTGCTGACTCGGCGTCTCCAGCAGGATGAAGGGGGTGAAGTGCTCGCTGATTCACACTCTGATGAGGCAGGAGCCCGTCCCTGCCCCATGGCGACCTCCAGCCCCAGGAACACCTGGGGTGGCAGGCCCGGCTCCCCGGCACCCTCCCCACAGGCAAGGCACAGGGGACTGCGGGAAGAGCCCTTTGCTGAGATGTGCGTCATGGGAGACTGGGCTGGCAGTGGGCTTTGTGGAGTGGTGGCCTCTACAGGGTCTGGAGTTCTAGCTCGGAATCTGCGGAGCCTCCGAGCCACCCCTGGGGCTCCAGCAAGGGAGCCCCCGACAGGTGGCCGGTGTGGGTCCCGCCCCTTTCCCGCTAGGACCCCAGATGCCAAGGGCTCTGCTACTGCTGCAGGGCCAAGGTCTGCTCTGAGGAGGCCCCCCTCACCGGTTTCTGCTGGACGGGAACGGTGGTCAGACATGGGGTGCTGCTTCCTGAAAGTTCTCCTAGAAGCTGGGCCCCCAGGGCAGCAGCCCGGGTGAGTGCCCTGGGGACCAGCTCTCGGGAACCTCCCGCTCAAATGCCAGCGCTGCTTCCAGAACACTGGCTCCAGAAGGGGGTGCCAGCCACGAAATAAAGACCAGCATGTTCCCCAAACCAAGAAAGCAGCATAGCTTTTCTTCCACTGAACTTATATATATGTGCACATTTTTAAAATTAAGATATACTTGGTGTATGATATTATTGAAGCTTGAGGTGTACAATGGAATTTTTAAAGGTTATATTCCATTTACAGGTATTATAGAATGTTAACTATTTTACCTGTGAGGCATAATTCATCCTTGTTGCTTATTTATTTCTTCTGTATTTATTTTTTTATGGAAGTATAGTTGATTTACAATGCTATACTAGTATTAGGCGTTCAACAAAATGAATTAGCCGTATGTGCGTGTGTGTGTGCGTGTGTATGCGTGTGTGTCTGCGTGCATGTGTGTGCACACGTGTGTGTGTGTGCACGCATGTGTGTGTTAGTGTATCCTTTTTTAGATTCTTTTCCCACACAGGTTATTGCAAAGTACTGAGTACAGTTTCTGTGCTTTTCAGCAGGCCCTTGTGGCTGGTCTCCTTTCACAGAGCTTTTAAAAGAACTTGACCCTGAGCCAGCAGGGCAATCAGTTGGTGCTCAGACTCGCTGGGCACAGTGGGTGCTCGTCTGACGCCTCGTTTTCTCAGTGTTGAGGGGCTCAGCATACACGGCTGTGTCCTCTCATGAGACGTTCTCGTGGCAGCTGGGCCTCTCCCACCCTAATAAGCCCGGCTGCCATGGAGAGGGGCCACTCTGCACGCACGGCCTCTGCTCCCGCAGCCCTTCTCCCTCTCGGCCAGCCAGCCCAAGCCCGGAACGCTCAGCTCCACTACGGGCCCACGTCTCAGAGGCTGCAGAGCAGGTGACCCAGATACAGTGCCTCTCCCTGGATTTCACCCTGTGTTTCCAGGAACGCCGTTTGGAGACAGCCCTGCGTGAACCTTCATCCTTGATGTGTGAACCTTCATACTTGATGTGTGACTTCTAGAAACCTCAAGGCCAGTTGCTGATTAAAGCAGCAAGAGCAAAGATGCTCGGGTAGGCAGGGATCAGTGCTAGCATCCTTGACGTGACAGAGTGTCCCTCAGTCTCAAAGCCAAGCTGGTTCCCGAAAAGAAACGCCGTGAGAACCAGGCCCACCATCTCTGTGTCTCCCGGCAGCAGGGGTTGCAGCAGGCCGGCAGGAGAAAGCGAGGCAGGGACGAGGGCGCCTTCCTGCCTGCGGCCACGCGCCTGCACAGCGAGTCCAGGAGACCGAGGGCCAAGCCAGCGGCACGAAAGGAACCACTCACACAAGCAAGGCCAACCCACCATCGGGGCATAAACTAGCAAAGTGACAAGCAGCTTCTGTGTGTGCAAACAGTGACCACACAGAGGGGACGGTGGATCAGAGAACACCATTGGAGCAGAATAAAAAGACAAGATTACAAAGAGTAAAGCTAACAAAACTGTGAACTCACATGAAGAAATCTTTCAAACACCCTTCAAAAATAAAACTAGACTTGCCTGAATAGAAAGGCACGCTCTTTTCAGTTCAGCTCATTCAGGTGCGCGGTTGTGTCCGACTCTGCGACTCCATGGGCTGCAGCACGCCAGGCCTCCCTGTCCATCACCAACCCCCGGAGTTCACTCAGACTCATGTCCATTGAGTTGGTGATGCCATCCCGCCATCTCGTCCTCTGTCATCCCCTTCTCTTCCCATCTTCCATCTTTCCCAGCATCAGCGTCTTTTCCAATGAGCCAGTTCTTGGCATCAGGTGGCCAAAGCATTGGAGTTTCAGCTTCAGCATCGGTCCTTCCAGTGAATATTCAGGACTGATTTCCTTTAGGATGGACTGGCTGGATCTCCTTGCAGTCCAAGAGACTCTCAAGAGTCGTCTCCAACACGACAATTCAAAAGCAAGAATTCTTCCACACTCAGCTTTCTTTATAGTCCACCTCTCACATCCGTACATGACTACTGAAAAAACTGTATGTTGGACTAGATGGACCTTTGTTGGCAAAGTAATGTCTCTGCTTTTTAATATCCTGTCCAGGTTGGTCATAGCTTTTCTTCTAGGGAGCAAGCATCTTTTAATTTCATGGCTACAGTCACCATCTACAGTGATTTTGGAGCCCCCCAAAATAAAGTCTCTCACTGTTTCCTTTGTTTCCCCATCTATTTGCCATGAAGTGATGGGACCTGATGCCATGATCTTAGCTTTCTGAATGCTGAATTTTATGCTAGCTTTTTCACTCTTCTCTTTCTCTTTCATCAAGGGGGTCTTTAGTTTTCCTTCGCTTTCTGTCATAAGGATGGTGTCATCTGCATGTCTGAGGTTATTGATATTTCTCCCAGCAATCTTGATTCGAGCTTGTACTTCATCCAGCCCCACATTTCACATGATGTACTCTGCATATAAGTTAAATAAGCAGGGTGACAATATACAGTTTTGATGTACGCCTTTCCCGATTTGGAACCAGTCTGTTGTTCCATTAGAACTGTTCCAGTTCTAACTGTTGCTTCCTGACCTGCATACAGATTTCTCAGGAGGCAGGTCAGGTGGTCTGGTATCCCCACCTCCTGAAGAACTTTCCACGATCTTTTGTGATGCACACAGTCAAACGCTTTGACAAAGTCAGTAAAGCAGAAGTAGATGTTTTTCTGGAACTCTTTTTCCAATGAGCCAGTGGATGCTGGCAATTTGATCTCTGATTCCTCTACCTTTTCTAAATCCAGCTTGACCATATGCAAGTTCACAGTTCACCAAGTGTTGACGCCTGGCTTGGAGAATTCTGAGCATTACTTTGCTAGTTTGTGAGTTGAGTACAATTGTGTGATAGTTTGAACATTCTCTGACATTGCCTTTCTTTGGGATTGGAATGGAAATTGACCTTTTCCAGTCCTGCGGCCACAGCTTAGCTTTCCAAATTTGCTGGCATATTGAGTGCAGCACTTTCACAACATCATCTTTTTTTTTCCATTTTATTTATTTATTTTTTAAATTTTTATTATTATTGTTATTTCCCTACATTACAATACTGTATTTGTTTTGCCATACATTGACATGCATTGGCCACAGGTGTACCCAATCTCC
>SJYF01000688.1:426889-440012 GCA_006410515.1 Procapra przewalskii
ACAGTCAGCTCCTGGTCTTGTTTTTGTTGACTATATAGAGCTTCTCCATCTCTGGCTGCAAAGGATATAATCAATCTGATTTCGAAATTGACCATCTGGTGATGTCCATGTGTAGAGTCTTCTCTTGTGTTGTTGGAAGAGATGTTTGCTATGACCAGTGTGTTCTCTTGGCAAAACTGTTAGCCTTTTCCCTGCTTCATCTGTACTTCAAGACCAAATTAGCCTTTCTTCCAGGTATTTCTTGACTTCCTACTTTTGCATTAGAGTCCCTTATAATGAAAAAGACATCTTTTGGGGGTGTTAGTTCTAGAAGGTCTTGTAGATCTTCCTATGAAGAAGAGGAGCTTCTCCAGCTTCTTCAGCATTACTGGTCGGGGCATAGACTTGGATTACTGTGATACTGAATGGTTTCCCTTGGAAATGAACAGATCATTCTGTCTTTTTTGAGACTGCATCCAAGTATTGCATTTTGGACTCTTTTGTTAACTATGATGGCTACTCTTTTTCTTCTAAAGGGATTCTTGCCCACAGTAGTAGATACAGTGGTCATATGAGTTAAATTCACCCATTCCAATCAGTTTTAGTTCACTGATTCTTAAAATGTCGATGTTCACTCTTGCCATCTCCTGTCTGACTATTTCCAGTTTGCTTTGATTCGTGGCCCTGACATTCCAGGTTCCTATAGTATTTTTCTTTACAGCATCAGAATTTACTTCCATTACCAGTCACATCCACAGCTGGGTGTTGTTTTTGCTTTGGCTCTGTGTCTTCATTCTTTCTGGGGTTATTTCTCCACTGATCTCCAGCAGCATATTGGGCACCTACTGACCTGGGCAGTTTGTCTTTCAGTACCATATCCTTTTGCCTTTCATACTGTTCATGGGTTTCTCCAGGCAGGATTACTGAAGTGGTTTTTCATTCCCTTCTCCAGGGGATCACATTTTGTCAGAACTCTCCACCGTGACCCATTGGTCTTGGATGATCCTACAAGGCATGGCTCATATTTTCATTGAGTCAGATAAGGCTGTGGTCCATGTGATCAGACTGGTTAGTTTTCTGTGATTGTGCCTTTCAATCTACCCTGATGGAGAAGGATAAGAGGCTTATGGAAGCTTCCTGATGGGAGAGAATGACTGAGGGGCAAACTGGGTCTTGTTCTGATGGGCAGGCCCATGCTCAGTAAATCTTTAATCCAATTTTCTGCTGCAGGGCGGGGCTGTGTTCCCTCCCTGTATTTGACCTGCAGCCAAACTATGGTGGAGGTAATGGGGACAATGGCAACCTCCTTCCAAAGTTCCCATGATGCATTGCTGCACTCAGTGCCCCCGACCCCGTAGCAGGCCACCGCCGACCCACGCCTCCACCGGAGGCTCCTGGACACTCACGGGCAGGTCTGGGCCAGTCTCCTGTGGGGTCACTGCTCCTTTCTCCTGGGTCTTGGGACACGCAAGTTTCTGTCTGTGCCCTCCCAGAGTCGGTTCCCCCAGTCCCGTGGAAGTTCTGGCAGCTCTGGAGAGGCCAGGCCCTCTCACATTAACGTATACATCTCCTGAGATGCCAAGTAAAAATGCTAGTAAGTTTATTTTGCTGAAACGAAACGCGTAGATTCCAAATTTCACATGGAAGCTAATGCAAAAGACTTTATAAAAAATTAAAAGAAAAACAATGAAGGGAAACACAGTAGATATTAAAAACATCTAATGTCTTGACTGAAATAGTATAATATTGGGCAATGAATCAACAGACAACAGAAGAAAATAGAAACCCATAAATAAACCCGATTACATGTGGGATTTGAGGATGTTTTAAAGAGTCTATCTCTCAAATCTTTAAGAAGAAGATAAATGTTGGTTAGTGGTATTGTGGACTTGACTGCCATCGGGAGAATTAGGCCATCCTGGTGAGTGTTCATCATAACACAGCTCAGATAGCTCTGAAGATAAAAATAGATATATGCAAATATTAGGAGAGAGCAAGGCTGAACTTCTTTTTAACCCAGAGGTGAGAGAAAGGTTTTCAATTTGGAACTCAAAATTTAGAAGCAACACAACGAAAGAATGGTAAACATGATGGCATGCTGTTTAAACTGTGCGGTACAAATCCTCCCAAGTGAACCCAAGATGAGCAGCAAGCTGTGAGAACGTATTTCCTTATGAAGAAGAGTAATATGTTAACGCAATGTGTTGATGCCTTTCCTCACCAATTAGCACAAATATGTGAACTTGAAAAGACTCCCGTTGGCAGATAGGGAGAGAAGGACCCCTTCCCCAGTGTGAGTCCAAGCACCAGAGCTCCTTCCCTGTGGGGGAGAGCACATGAAATGTCTAAGAAAGCGTGCAACCTCACACTCGGGCCTCAGGTGCCCTTCTAGGAGTGCCCTCAAAGATGGACTCCCACTTCGCCCACTTTACCGGCAGCATTGGTCACTCTGTGGACCACAGTGCTCCTGCTGGGGGGCAGTCAGGAAGCTGGAGAAATGAAGGGGGGCCTCTATCACAGAAGACAGGGCCTGCTTTACTTACACCTCCTTCAAATTGAAGTGCAGCTGATTAGCTGGTGCTAGCGACTTTACTTTCACTTTGCACTTTCATGCATTGGAGAAGGACATGGCAACCCACTCCAGTGTTCTTGCCTGGAGAATCCCAGGGACGGGGGAGTCTGGTGGACTGCCGTCTAAGGGGTCGCACAGAGTCGGACACGACTGAAGCGACTTAGCAGCAGCAGCAGTGGTAAAGAACCTGCCTGACGATGCGGGAGACTTAGAGTCCTGGGTTCAATCCCAGGGTCGGGAAGATGCCCTGGAGGAGGAAATGGCAACCCTCTCCAGTATGCTTGCCTTGGAAATCCCATGGACAGAGGCTTGTGGGCTACAGTCCATGGGTCATAAAGAGCTGGACGCGACTGAGCATGCACCCAGCCTGTAGCTGATTCACACCACGTGTCAGCTCCAGGTGTACAGAACAGTGAGTCAGACAGATATGGATGCGTACGTGCACATATAGATTATGTATTCTTTTCCAGATTCTCTTCTGTTTTAGGTTATTACAAAAAACGAAACACTGAGCTTACTCCCCTGTGGTTACAGTAGGTCCCCCTTGGTCGCTTTCTATACTGCTGCTCTGTTCTTTAGTTGTTAATCCAGGTCTGACTCTTTGCAATCCCATGGACTGTAGCCCGCCAGACTCCTCTGTCCGTGGGATTTCCCAGCAAGAACACTGGAGTGGGTTGCCGTTTCCGTCTCCGGGGACCTTCCCGACCCCGGGGTCGAAGCTGCGCCTCCTGCTCAGGCAGGCGGACTCTTTCCCCTGGGCCACCAGGGTCCGTTGTGTATAGTCATATAGTCGCGTGGATCTGCTGCTCCCAAGCTCCCACTGTCCTCCTCACCCCTCCATCCCTTTCCTCTCTGGTAACCATGCTTGTTTTCTGGGACTGTGAGTAAAAAGTGCAGAAAGTAGTGAACAGTCACCTGTTTTGTTACAAAGGGAGCCCAGAAAGATGGACTGTATGGTGTGTAGGGAAATTTGGTGAAGGGGCAGGACTGAACCTGAGGTTCTTTTAATTAATCTGTTTTATGATTTTAATGTTGAGCCATGTAAATATTTTCCATATTTAAAAATGAAATTAACTAAGAAAGAGGAAGTAATAGTGAATTCAGACAGTACTATCCCGTCCCAAACACACATCAAATTTATAACGAATAGCTCCCAGAAAAATAATGCACCCCGTCTATCCTTTGTGGGATATATTTTGAGAACAATAAAAAAATGTTATGAATGTTAGTTAGGCTTATCGTTGACCGTGGCAATGAGGTAGCAATCATTAAATGACGTGTGTGTTGGAGGAGAAAGTGGATGAGTAAGTATTTGGCTGAGGATGCTGGGAAGGGGAGTTCTCACCATTGGAGAAAGAAAGCAAAATGCCAAGCGGCAGAGGGTTAGGAGAAACTGCGATGCTGGCTTTGAAGAGTCATGTCAGCACAAACCCTTGATCTTAAAGGTACACATTCTTTCCTTCAAAATGTAAAAATAAAATTCCATGCGTTTATAATGTAATTGTGTGCATATATGTGTGATGTGTGTGCAGATATGTGCATGTATATGTAATTTTCTGTATCCACTCAGTAACAGGAATCAGCATCTTTGTAGTCTGGCAGAAGCAGAGTGGTTCATGAACCTAGGACATCTCAGTGTCGCGGAAATAAGGCAGAACACAAAGGCAAAGGATTCCACAGCAGAAGGACTCAGATGCCCACCTCCAGGGCCTCCTGCTGGCCACAGGCGAGGTCATCTGAGCATCCCATACTGGAGTGGGTGATAAGTCATTGAAAAACCTATCTGTACAGATGAACGTGAGAGAGAAAGGAGCAGAAAGGAACGTTTTTCTTTACCAATGTGGCACACACGTTCCATTATTTTGCCACCGGTGGCGTGATGGTTCCCTAAGTGGAAAGTCGTGACCTTGCAGGGTGGAACCAGGTGTCCATGCAGACGCAGCACCGCCGAGTACATTTCCACAGACACTGCACAGCCGGGGACCAGAAAGGGAGCAAGGGCCACCGCGTGCCTGCTGCCAGCAGGCCGTGGGAAGACGCCTCCGCAGAGTCCCGGGCGGAAATGCCATCCCAGGGTGAGCCGCATGGCACAGTCCTACAGCCCGAAGTGCCGGCGCGGGTCTTCCACTGAACCACAGTCCTGGAAAACAAAGACAATGCGGGGAAGGGGACGGAGGGCTGCTCTGGATTTCTAAGTGTCCAGAGGGACCCGACCGAACTAGCGAGCGAGGCAGACTGCGTCCTGGGGGAGACGCGCAACACATTTTTATAAATAGAAGAAACTCAGATACGGACGTGGGCTGACAGCTGCGAGGTATTGTTGAGTTAACGCCAAAGCGCTTCAGGTGTGACAGCGGTGTTTCGGTTAGCTGGGCAAGAGTCCTTACTCTTTGGAGACTCGTGCTGAAGAATTTCGGAGAAGGCAACGGCAATCCACGCTAGTACTCTCGCCTGAAAAATCCCATGGATGGAGGAGCCCGGTAGGCTGCAGTCCATGGGGTCGCGAAGACTTGGACATGACTGAGCGACTTCATTTTTACTTTTCACTTTCATGATTGGAGAAGGAAATGGCAACCCACTCCAGTGTTCTTGCCTGGAGAATCCCAGGGAGCCATCTATGGGGTCGGACACGAATAACGCGACTTAGCAGCAGCAGCAGCAGCTGAAGAATTTAGGGATAAAATGTCAGGATGTCTCAGACTCATTTTTACATAATTTATTAATAGAAAAAAACCTGTGTGTGTATAGCTGTGTGCGTGACTGTATGTGTATACATGTATAGAGAGAACACAGATATGACAAGCCGCTAAAATGTATGAATTTGAAAAATGTAGGAGTGTTTCTTTTACAATTTTTAAACTTTTTTTGAAGGTTTCAAAATTTAAAAATAGAATCTGGGTAGCAGAATAATTCTATGTGCTCAAAGACAGCTGATTTATTTAGTGACTCTTATGAAAGGTGTGGAGGAGGCAATGGCACCCCACTCCAGTGCTCTTGCCTGGAAAACTCCATGGCTGGAGGAGCCTGGTGGGCTGCAGTCCAAGGGGTCACTAAGAGTCAGACACGACTGTGCAACTTCATTTTCGCTTTTCACCTTCATGCATTGGAGCAGGAAATGGCAACCCACTCCAGTGTTCTTGCCTGGGGATTCCCAGGGACTGGGGAGCCTGGTGGGCTTCCATCTATTGGGTCGAACAGAGTCGGACACGACTGAAGTGACTTAGCAGCGGGGCAGCATGAAAGGTGAGTCAGAACTGATACTGGTTAGAAAAGAAAGACTCTCTCAGAAAAGCAAGTGTCTCAGCCCACCACTGGACAGGGGCTAGAACTGCTCCTGGGCCCCTGGGGACCTGAAGTCAGAGGGGCTCTGGGCATGAGGTGGCCGGCCGTGTCCTCCCTCCTGCCCGTGCTTTGTCTTCCATGCCCAGCGATTCATCGAAAACAACACCCTTGGCTAAGCTGTATCCTCCAATCAAGCTTGTGAAATTGTTCAGCTCGAAATCAGCAAGACCACGATTGCATTTATACAACAGCTACATGATGTCCGATGTTTATATGCTCAGTACAAAATGTTTTATAGCAAAATAAAATTCATGTGTTGAAAGGAAGCAATGCCTTTAATAATTTCTGTGCCCAAATTGTGTCACACTTGCTTCTCCCAGCATGCGTGGGTGGGTGGACACCAGGCGCGCTAGGTCTCGAGTTGTGGGAACCCCCATCCAGGGCTCCGTCCTCCCCCACCCCCATGGTCCACAGAATACGGGCATTGCCCTGGGGCCGACTGCCGTCCCATCCCGAAGTCCGGGGGTGGACAGACCGCCCACCACGTGGCACTCCTCTCTGCCCCTTCCCACGCACGCACATGTGCACACACACGACTCCTTGCCCCGGAGTGCTCTCCCTCTTATGTTGCATGTTTAGCCCACGTAGCTCAGACCACGCAGCGTCCCCGCCCCGTCCGCGCTTCCAGGGAGGGAGACCTCAGCGCACCCCATCCCAGCCCCACAGTTCCAGGGACAGTGGTCCCCGCGGCCGGCAGGGGCCCACACAGCTCTCGCCGCCCCTTCCCCAAGCACCCCTCGGCCCACCCTGGCCTGGTCTCCATGGCGTCCCTCCTCGTGAGGCCACACCTGGGAAACTGTGGTCCAGGTAACTGAGAGAAACAGAGCAAAGTCACCAGTGGGACTTGTGGCCACAGGCACGGGTCCCTGAGCGCGAGGAGCCAGCCATGCGGGATGGCCCTGGCCTGCAGGAGAGACCCGACGCGTGACATTCCAGGGAAGGGCCTTAGGCCCTACTGGACGTGCGCTTGGCCCTGGTCTCAGCCCCCAGGGACCCTGGTGGTGGGCAGGCGTGGCAGGTGTCCCTACTAAAGGGGCTGCTATGACCCCTCCAGGGCCGGCTCCAGGCCATCCACACAGGAGGGGAGAGCCCAGAGACACACACATTTCCAGCCAGAACCCAGGCAGCTTTGCAGGGTCAGGGCCCGAGCTTGCTCCTGCACAGGAGCCCCGCCTTCAGGTCGCTCCCTGCCCCCCCAGCCGTCATTGCCTGCTCGCGCCGACCCCCAGCTCCCCTCCTCAGGTTTCCGCAGCCCACGCCGGTCCCACTGACCCTGGGGTACCTGAGCACTTCCTCACCAAGTCCCTCATCACAGACAGGGAGCCCTCGCGTCACCTCCACGAAGGGCCCTGGAGCCAGACCGCACGCCCCCAGCAGCCCCTCCAGCCCCGGGGCTGGACCCAGGGATGGCTGGATGGGCTGTGCTTGGAGCAGGGCTGGGTCCCTCCAGGGGAGCCGGCAAGCGCCAGCTGCAGAGGGCCTGCCCCCCGTCCCTTGGAACACAGGCTCTGGGGCCTGGTCTGGGGCCACGTGCTTGCCCTGCGTTTCTGTCTTGAGTCTGAACAAGTCCTAAACGCTTCTCATAAAACCCCCAGTCTTCCAGTTAATCAGTGTTTTGTCCAGCAGCTCCGCTGAGACCATCAATAAACTTCTGAAGATGTGAATTGTGTCCTGATCTCATTATTGGGCCTTCATCACAAATGTATATGGTGAGCAACTGATTCTGAGCTCAAGAAACAGCAGGACGGTTGGCTGACCTTGAGTGGTGGGGGGGGCTAGGCTCTTGCAGACCGAGGGGCCCGGCTGGACCCAGGAGGCTGGACCCAGGAGGCTGGACGCACGTGGATACAGGTGGCTTCTGTCCCTTCTGTGGCGTGTCATCCCAGAGACAAGTGCTAGGTGGAACCAGGCTGGGGCCACACCCAGCTGTCCCCTCCGTGGTGACACAGCGCCACGCAGCCCAAGCAACAGAGGCAGAGTAGGATGAAAAGGAGCATGGAGCCAGCCAGAGCCTCAGCGGGCCGAGCGGCTGGCTCCCACTGGCCTGCAGCGGCCTGGGGCTGGCCGTCGCCCGGCTGCGGGAGGCCCGGGCGGGGCTTGGTGGCATCCCTGTCTTATGTCACAGTCGCAGGGCAGGGCCTCCCTGCTCTGGGCCAGGCTGAGCGGGAGCCGGGGCCCCGCTAGCGCCCGGGAGCCTCCTGGGTCGCCTCCTGACCCTCGGTGCTAGCTCATGGGCAGCCCGGAGTCGGGTCTGGATGGGGAGGGAGCACCCAGGGGACCCACTGTAGGGTCTAGGGCTCCTGACATGAGGCTGGGGTTCTTGGGGGTCATTCTCCTGTCTCCACTCTTCCACATGTTTGAAAATGTCCATCTTCACGTGTTTTAAAGAACTTAATTCATTCCAGGGCACCATCTCACGGAAGCTCGTCCGCGCTTTGTTGCTCAGCAACACGGAAGGGTGAAAGTGAGGACGTGTAAGGGCTTTGGCTTTGCTTCTTCTGTTGGGGAGTCAGTCCTCACCCCCTCCTGGGGCCCGAGGCTCCCCATCCGGGTCCCCACCGTCCCTCCATCTAGTTCAGCTCATCCCTGCTGCCAAGAGGCGACGTGCTACTCCCCGTGTGGCCACAGCCTGGCTCCTTCCCTGGCTCCATCAGCTCCTGGGCTGGGCAACCAAGACAAGGCCAGAGCCCATGGTGAACGCGGTCCAGTCCAGGCCCGAGACCCAGGGTCACCAGCATGACCCCTGCCCCGCCGCCTTCGCTCCCAAACAGCGGCTGTCTATTAAGCGCCGGGACTGCTGAGAAGGTGACTGATCCTTGAAATATGTGTCAAGGTGTCAAGAGGCTATGCCAGGCTCAGAGCATTCAACAAGGCCTCCTCAGACACCACATTCACACCCTGGCATTCTGCCAGAGGCTGGGAACAGCACGGCCCCTGGAGAAGGAGGCGAGGAAATGACGGAATCCTAACCCTCACCCGCGGGTGGAGAATCGGAGACCCACAGAGGATGCGAGACTGACCGGCTGGTGCTGCCCGCCGCCGCCTGCCAGGCCAAGCCGCGTGGAGAAGGCGGTGCTACGGGGTGTGTGGGGCAGGGGACAGGCAGGGACACCCTCCTCCCCGTTACCACTGACCCCACATGCTCAGAGACCCTTTAAAAAGCCCCTTGCACCTGGAGAAGGAAATGGCAACCCACTCCAGTGTTCTTGCCTGGAGAATCCCAGGGACGGGGAACCTGGTGGGCTGCCATCTATGGGGTCACACAGAGTCGGACACGACTGAATCGACTCAGCAGCAGCAGCAGCAGCTGGATGGTTATCTCAGCCTGTGACCCAAAGGAACACTTAAATCCCAAATATTTTCGTGTGAATTTGTCTTTAGACTTAATACTAAAAACTCAAATGATCATGGAAATGAACACATAGCTGAAAGGCTGTTTTTTTTTTTTTCTTCTGGAGATATTTTCATTATTTGATAAGGATTTAAATGGATCTTAACTACCTCCCCAGACAGTTCTTTTTAAATGTTTTAATTTTAAGACCTTCCTGGCTTCATACATTATATGGTGCATAATCAGGTTATATATTCTCTAGCCTAACTTTGCCTGAATAATAAGAAAATGGGATTATAATAATACCTCTGCAGGGGCGATTAAATGCAGCGAACGTGACGCATCACTTTTGTCCACCACCTGCAGAGGCCCTGGGCCCCGGCCAGGCCGTGCAGCCCAGACTCCAGAGGCCATGCCCCACGGGAAGGACTTCCTGGGGGCATAAGACCTCGTGCCTGTGGCATCGGCCTGCTGTCTGCACGTGTGACCCCTTACCCGGCAGCGCGCCAGGAGACGGGAACTGAGATGAGGTGGCAGAAGAATTGAATCGGGCCTCCCAAGAGTTTACGGGCCAACCCCAGCTCGCTGACTGCCCACCAGCCATCTCTGGCCTCCAGCTCTGTTTCAAACAAGTCTGAGCATCAGTGAAGTCTGGGGGGCCCGTGAGGTTGGGTGTGGCCTGGGTCTGCGGCCCTGGGCAAGTGCCTTCTCTCTGAGCCCCGGAAGGTGTAAGAGCAGGATTCTGAGAGCCTGTGGGCTGCCCAGTGGGGGAGGGCAGGATAGAGGAGTTCGGGGGAGGGGCTGAGCTACAGGAGCTTCGGGCTCCGGGCCCAGCGTGGCCGCAGGAAGCTCTCTCTCCCTGGCAGCCACTCCTTTCAGGACCGTGGGGGCCGTGTGGAAACACGGCTGAGTGCCCAGGTCCTCCAGGCAGAAGCTGCGCTCCGGTATCTGCCCCAGCGCCCTCATTGACTCAGTCTGTCCGTCTATAAAATGGGGCGATAACCTTGACCGGCTCCTGGTGCATGTGAGGCTCACATGTGAGGGCACTTCACGCGAGTGCCCCGCGTGAAGCAGAGAGATGCCTGGGGCAGGGGTCCTGGCTGCCTCCCGCTCCTTGACCCTCTGGACCCTGCAGCGCTCTATCAGCCGGGCCCCTGTCTCACTCCTGCATTCCATCCACTGCGGGTTCTGGGCACAGGGCTGGCCCTGCCCCTTCATCCCCAGAATGTAACAGGCCCTGGCACTTGGCAGGGACGCAGCGTCTTCTTTGACAAATTACGTGTGGGACCCAGTTTCCCACCGTCCACAGCTAGAGACAAGGGAGGTGGCAGATCTGGGCAGCCAGAGACCCCTGGACAAGGCTCTCCCAAGCCGGTGACCCTGAGATCACTGTCCTGACCTCTCAAAGAGCTGTCTCAGCCGCCAGAGCTCAAGGTCTTAGGAATCAGCACCGGAAGGCTTCACCATTAGCAGCCCAGGTCCCTCTGCCTCCTGTCCTCGGGCAATGCGGATACAATCAGAGGCCTCGCAGGCCCCTGTATGGGCCATTCCCATTTCTGAAGTAAGGTGTAAGTTGCCAAGTGATGATGCATGTGGCAAGAAATATTTATTACGCGCAGGACCATTGTAAATATTCCTTTCATATCCTAAATAAAACCTAAAACTCCTGAGCGTTTTGTGGGCCTTTTATGTCTTCCCGTTACGGGCCTGGTCGTGTGATTTAGCCAAAATTTAGTGGCCGTGAACATGAGCTGCTGTGGGGCTCCCTCTGACCAGGGCAGCTGGTACCCAGAGCTGTTCCACCGCCTGTGTCTTGCTGGGGCCGGCGTCTACTTGGCCCGTCTCTGACCTGAGCATCCCGGAGGACTGACGATGTGCCCAAGCGGAGGCCCCCAAAGGCTGCCCAGGGGCAGGGCGGGGGGTGGGGGGGAGGACCGGCCTGCAAGGCGGGCACACACCTGGCTGCCGACTTCGGCGAGGGTCCAGCACCGCAGCGCGGGGCCTCCCTGCCGTGGACAGCGCTCCTGAGCACTTGGAGGAGGGAGTCTGTAACAAGCGGCAGCGGCCCCCACGAAAATCCTTCACAAGCAGTGGCAGGAGCTCGGCCAGAAGGTGGCTGGGGCAGCCGGGAGAGTGGCCCCTACTAGGGCTAACCTGTGTATGAGACCCTCTGCCGTCCTTGGGGCAACAAGGATTTCCCAGATCGCACCAGCCTGGAGGAAATCCAGGCTCCTAAGGCGAAATGGAAAAATTAGGCCCCTCTGGGTTAGACCCATGTGCTAACGCAGGTGTCCCTACGTTACCCCCTCACGCCCACTCTCTCCCAGGAGGGAGGCTCTGGTTTGACAGCGGCTCCTCGGAGCGTTGCTCACCCCTGGTGTTCGGGCTCGTCCTGAAGCCCTGGGCATGATGGAGAAGGAGCCATTGTTCCCAGAGGTCTCCATTTCTGCACGCGCCCAGGTTTCGGGCTGTCCTCTCTGTGCCCAGAGCAAAGTGCCTGTGCTGGGCGTTGAAGGGCAGGAGTTGTAAAGTCATCTGATTGTGAACTTGTCTGTGTTGCGGAAGATGTCTCAGAGCAGAGGAGCGGCTGTCTTCATCTGCCGTTTGCAGGCAGAGGTCCCCAGGATGAGCGCATCTGGGCGAGCTGCCTGGGCTGGAAGGGATCGGTCATCTCTGGACGGTCTGGCCAGCACTGCAAATTCACTCCTAGCTGACACAAACCGCGTCCGAAAACCCGGAGCCTGCGTGCTGAGTGAACAGGGAAGCATGCACAGCTAATCGGCGTCCAGTTTCCCGAATGATCCACGGGGAGGTGGAGGGGACTGAGGCTGCCAGCTCGCTTCTCCCAGGCCAGGGACTCAGTCCGTTTCAAGTCTCCCCTTCCCTGTCCTGGGGTAAAAAGTCACTGACATCCCAGCCGTCCGGGCCTGAGCCTCAGGATGGGAGGCAGGGTCCTGACCTGATGAGAATGTCCCCGTGGCTGGACCTGCATCAGACGTGAGCTGGACTCAGGGTAACGCCTCAGAGATGAGATGGGAGCCTGGCCAGTGACCGATTAGATCTGATTCCAACTGGATGGAGGGCTTTGTGCTCCTACCTGAACAAGGGGGCGTGAGGATGGGAGGATGTGAGGATGTGAGAAAATGGGGCGCATGCGACAATCCTGATTCAGCTGCCGTCCAGGGCCATCCAGCTGGGCTGGATGAACTTGAGGTCCACGGCGCCTGGGGATGGCTGCCTCTCACAGGGTAAATGTGCGGCTCTCCCCCCGTGGCTGCCCTACAGAGGTGCCCTCTGCTCCCCAATCCTGCCTTGTCCCCCCAGGAACCTCAACCCTGCAGGTCCCCCACCTCCAGCCACCCTGGGGTGTTGGCTCCACCGAGCCCTTGCTCCCGGATCTGCCCGCCCTGTGCCCGCCTGCTCTCACGGGTGCACCCTCGTGGGCCTCCATCCCAGCTCTGCCCGCTCGTGACCCACACACTGACCCGGTCATTCCTTGTCCCTTCTGGGGCCT
This sequence comes from Procapra przewalskii, assembly GCA_006410515.1. Classification (NCBI taxonomy): domain Eukaryota; kingdom Metazoa; phylum Chordata; class Mammalia; order Artiodactyla; family Bovidae; genus Procapra; species Procapra przewalskii. Next base: position 439,628 of record SJYF01000688.1, read on the forward strand.
CTGCCTTCTCTGCTCCAGCATCAAGTTCCCAGAGGGCGGGGCCACGCCCCTCCATTTCCTGCCTGGAAACTCTGAGGCGTGCCCTGAGATCTGTGGTCAAATGAATGAATGAGACCATCTGACAGCACGACCTGACTCTCCAGGGACCCACCCCAGACAGACTTTGGAGAAGTCTCCTGGGTCCACTCACTGACTCAGGCTTTCAGTGTGTTTGTGCCCCATGTGTGCGAGGTGAGGCCCGGCCCGATGCATCAGACACACCCTCGAGGATCACTGATGCTGGGGCGGGACGCTGCGGGCAGTTCCCCAGGCCAGCCTCGCTCCCCGTCCTGGCCCTCTGAGCCCCTGCTGAGCTGGCCCCTCTCCTCCTCTCCCTCCTCCCCTC
>SJYF01000688.1:440268-452998 GCA_006410515.1 Procapra przewalskii
AGTCCACGCGTGAAGCAGGGCTGGCCGCTCTCAGCCGTGCAGCCAGACTCTACGCGCCCTGGGGGCTGGGGGCCAGGGCGGGGGTGGTTTGGAGCAAGTTCCGGAGTCAGATGGACATCTGGGCAAGTCCCGCCTGCGTCAGTCTGGGCGCCTTTGGGCAGGTTGCTCACTCCTCCAGAGCTGAGGTTCCCAGTGAACGGAGGATGAGAGCAGAACCCAGCCCAGAGGCTGCCGAGAGGTCCCGTGAGGCCCCCGCTGGCAGCCGGCAGGGAGCGGCGTCCATCCGTGACGTCAGCCACCAGGATCGGCTTGTCCGTTATCTGCCCATCGAGTGCCCTGGTCGCTTGGACTGAGGAGCCTGTCCTGGGTACCGAGTCACTCTGAGCCTCGGTGGCTCAGAACAAGGGCACGTCCTGCTCTGCTCACAGACTGCGAAGTGGGCGGGCTGGGGTCTGCTCTCCTTGGGGGTCAGCTGCTGCCTCTGCAAGCCTGGGAGCCAGAAGCACAGCCCCCAGGTGGGGCCCACGACTGGGACGCCTGCACCCGGCTTTTCCACGTCCACAGGGCTTCCAAACAGCCCGGTGGCTCCCAGGGAGGGCTTCCAAGCCTGGAGGAGCCACGAGAGGCCCCTCCCCTCCCATCCTGGCCCGGCCAGTCACAGCAGGGAGTCTGTCACACTCTGCTGCTGGAGGCGGGCGCAGACCCCTGCCCAAACCCCACCCGTGCAGAGGGTCAGGTAAGGTTAGCAGGAGGTGTGTGTGTGTGTGTGTGTGTGTGTGTGTGTGTGTGTGTGTGTGTCGGGGAGAGGGAAGGGTCATTTTTGGAAAACACAATTTGCCTTACACACCGGAGTAAAGATGGGAACTAAACCTGCCCCGTGCTGGACCGGTGAACAAAGGACGCTGCAGCCCCTCCGAAACTGCCACCTGGATGGAAAGCCCAGCGGGAACCCAGGAGAGAAGCAGGGTGCCTGCCGTCTAGCCATCAGCCCCTGCAGCCACTCACCCACCTCTACCCCGGGCACCCTGAGGACACTCAGGGCAGGAAACACAGGGTGCCAGCCCCAGGGAGCCCAGGCGGGGTCAGAGGCACAAGTTCAGTGAGCTCAGACTCGCGTGTCTTCCCATACACATCTCCTGAATCAGCAGCAGTCTTTCGAAGTTCCAACTACCCGGTCATTTGTTGTAAAAACTCCTATGTGCGTGCGTGCCAAGTTACTTCAGTTGTGTCCAACTCTTTGCGACCCCCGTGGACTGTAGCCCAGTCTCCTCTGTCCATGGGATTTCCCAGGCAAGAATGCTGGAGTGGGTTGCCATTTCCTTCTCCAGGGGATCTTCCCAGCCTAGGGACCTGACCTGTATCTCCTGCATTGCAGGCGGATTCTTTACTGTCTGAACCACCAGTGAAGCCCTTCACAGAAATGACCCCCTTCGAAATCGTTACTTCATTATCTTGGCAGACATTTCATGAATCATCAGGAGACTTTAACCTGTTTGACACTTCAAAAACTTTATCAGGAAAATATAAACAAAGGTCACATATTTGGCAAAAAAATAAGACACAGGAGCGATTTTCTCTCACTATTGTTGATGAACTGTTTGAAGCAGATCATCCAAATGAAGCCTCATGAAGACAAAAACATTCAGTAAGAAAGTGAGTGCGCTGCAGACCCGGGCGAGAAATCTGTCATCACTCACATACGAGAGTAGCTGGGAGCGAAGCCGCTCAGCCTTGGCGTGCTGGCTCATGTCAGAAGGCGGTCCAAAGCTCCACGCTGTCTCACTGCTCCGGGGTCCAGGCTCCCCGCCTGTCTTCAGAGGACCCTCTTGCAGAGCCGGGGGGCCCAAGGTGGGAGATCAAAGGGGCAGAGTTCTCCCAGGGACATCTGCCCTGGGTGAGAGGCTCTAAGAGGCTGAGGAAATGGGGGCTGTGGCATTACCAAGAAGGACTTGAAGGCCACCAAGTGGAGAGGAAGAAGGGTCACTGATGGCCCGGGGGTCACAGGCCGCACCCACCTGGGGGTGCCGTGTAGCAGGGCAGCAGGGGAAATGGGGTCCGCAGGACGGGTTCTCATCTGGGTGACACACGGGGGCAGAAGCAAGGGGAGGTGTGGGGCGATGGGGACCAGGTCCAGAGCCCTGAAGCTCAGGGACACGAGAAGGGGTTTAATCAAAGGATGGGGGACAGAAAGAGCCCCGCTTTCTTCCAACTCTGCTTTGTCCTTTGGCTGAGTGACATGCTCGCAGTCTCCAGATGAGCCTTTAAGAGCCGGTGCAGTGAGGCTTGCCCTTTTCCCTCTACTTCTCACCCGTTTCTCCCGCCGGCACCCCTGCCTCTGGCGACCACCATTCAATGGTTAGCTTCCTGCTAATGTTTCGCAGCTTAGAAGTCCCACGGAGTTAACCTCAGCGATGCTAGTGGTGTTGAAGACGAAAGTGAAATGCGCAAAAATTAAAGGAAGCTACTGTTTAAAAGAAATCTCAGTCTACTATATTTTTACAGCATCCATATATACGCAGACATCTAAAAAATATTGATGGTTTCTGCAGCCCGGATTTGAAATGCAGTCCACGTACAAAGATAAACCAGCTTTTCTCAAACTTGTGTTTCTCCTGAGGCCTTGTCTGATCAGACCCTGGGTGCCTTGCCCCTCCTATGACAAACTGATTGATAAACGACAGATGTGAATCTAGGTGTAGATATAATCAGAGATTATCTGTCTTCAACTATAAATCATTTAATTTTCTTAGATTCAAAAATCACGATTACATGAACTAAAAGGTAAGTTCCCAAATCCTTGGGTGAAAACCAAAAATGTCTAAAAATTTTTCTGCAGGGTGTTAGGGAACCTGTGTCTTTCTAAGCACTAAGTTATGCACAATTTAAGCTTTTAGTCAATATCCTTTTAGTGATTAATTTGTAACAAAGAAAATAGAATATGCAAAAAAGCAGAACCAAAATGCTGGATTCTGCCCTTGGGGACAAGGCTGTCTGGACTCAGAAGCTGGGGGTGGGAGTGAGGATTCCCTGGGTGGGCCACTGAGTGCAGGAGTGAGGGGTCCCCCTCCCCTCCCCTTCGTGGTGATGGGGAGAGTCAGCCTAAGAAGACAACCCCACAGCCCAGCCTCTCAGGACCCTGTTGCTCTGGTGGCACCGTGTCAAAGCTGTCCAGCGCTTCCTCAAGCCAGCTGCTCCTGGGGTGTGAGGCTCCAGGGAGTCTGGTGGGTGTGAACCCACTGCTGCAGCTACTCTCCCGGTAAAAGTGTTCCTTGGTCCAGAGAACATTCTATTGGAAGCCAGGACGACAAGTCCTGCGAGAACATGGACTGTGATGATGGTGGAGGCACTCTTGGCAGGCAGGGGGACTGATATCGGAGGGACTTATTCAAGAGGAGAAAGTGCTGCCCCAGTAACTGAGAAGATCCCTGTGATCAGCCTGGGAAGGCGCTGCAGTGGGGACAGAGCCAGCTCTCAGGCAGCAGCTACTCCACGCTGACCCGCGTGTTGCTGAACACACACGAGTCCCACCCTGGCATCACGGTCTCTCTGCAGGCGGGACACTGAGCGAGGGTCTGGGGAAGGACAGGGCTGGTGGGCGCAGGGCCGCCTGCCTGGCCTGCCTGGGGTTGGCAGCTCTGTGCAAGGCTCCCGGGGCATCAGTGCCTGCAGGCTCTTCAGTGACCTCCATCACCTGTCGCGCCCACTGCTGATACCGTGTCAACCCCAGCCCGCAGAGCTGCATGGTTCCTGCCATTCTGAGCAGCCTCAAGCTCCCCCACAGGGAGACCCTCCCTCCTCTGGGGCTTTCGGGGGTCTCTCCTGACCCAGGCTGTGACGGGCCAGGGGCTGCTCGTGTCCGGAGCCAGCAGCTGCGCCTTCTAGGTGGTGAGCAGGGTGGTGACAGGCAGACTGCGGCAGAGAGGGTCCAGAAGGGGCGCAGGTTCCCTCCCACCTCCAGACCGCCTCAGGCCCCGGCTTGGCTGCAATTGTCCATTTTGAATGAAATACTGCCAGGCACATCCAGTGTCACGCTGGGGAACCAGACAACAGTTTACAGAGGGTAATCGGGCTGCAGACATTTGTGTGAAGAGCATGGAAATGGCAGGAGCAGGGAGCAGCCGTCCCCACACCCCACACCCCAGGCTCAGAGAAGCATCTTTGCAATGTGCCTCTCACTTGTACAGGGACACAGACCCTGCTGGGCAGGGCACAGAGGGCTGAGCAAACGCCAGAGAAGCCAATGGAAGCGGCTGGACAGCCATCCCCTTGGGTGCCGGACGGTCCCTGTGGCCATGTCTCCTGAGACGCACTCTGCTCAAACCCACCCAGAGATGTTGCGTTGGGGACTCTCCGGCTGCCCAGCTCTCGGGGGCTGGTGCTCAGTTGGTTGCCCCCAGCCCCTCCCCAGAGCCAGAAGCAAGCAGCTGGCTTGGCAGACGGATCCTCGCTGCTGACGTCAGGAGAAGGCTCCAGCTTCCTGGAAATCCCAGGAGTTCCGCGGAGAGCCTACATCTCCCAGTTCCCTCCTAATACGTTCAGCAAAGTGTTCTCTTTCAGGAATTGTCTGATGAGAAAGAAGTCACATGGGAGACGTTGCCAGGGTTGTGCGGGGGACCAAGACAGGCTATCTGAATAGACACTTCATAAACCTGAAACCAATAAACAGACGCTCAATAATTCACAGGATGCGATTGACTAGCAGGTTTTATCAAATATGATCCCACCCGGGGCCTGGTAGCTTGAAAAGCAAGATGTCCTTTTGAGTAGTACTTTCACAGCCCTTAACAGGCAATCACAGACGCTTTTATGAATCGTTTGAAACAGAGTCTCTTTAAGTAAAAGAGTCAGTCGCTCAGTCGAGTCCGACTCTTTGTGACCTGTGGACTGCAGCCTACCAGGCTCCTCTGCCCGTGGGAGTCTCCAGGCAAGAACGCTGGCGTGGGCTGCCGTTTCCTTCTCCAGGGGATCTTTCCCACCCAGGGATCGAACCCGGGTGTCCTGCCATGCAGGTGGGTTTTCTACCATCTGAGCTACTAGGGAAGCCACAATATTTGTTGTTTAAGACTGGAAGTCTAAGCCACAAGATACACTGGTTTAAAATATTTATTAATTCAAAAAAATTTTAAATTTTTTTATACAAAGATGGTGAGAAAAATCTCATGCAAACTCTGGGCATACAAGAAAAATAACTCAAATATTCATAAGATGATTTTGTACAAAATAATTCTTTTTAAGGAGGACTTCCCACAGACAGCGCAGCCCCCTTCTCCAGGCCCAACAGCCCCCAGGGAGAGGGTGGGCGACCACCCTTCGGCCTGCAGGTGGTCTGTGGTCCACGTGTCTGACACAGGTCACAGGTGTCGCTGCGATTGATGATGAACAACCTATGCTACTACACAGGAAACCAGACTGAGATCGGGGCACGAGTCGGGACGTCCCAGCACTATGGAGCTCCTGAGGGGTGGAAGGGACTCTCAGAGGTTCCAGAAAAGCTTCGGGTAATTGGCTCGACTGATGAAAACGCCTTGAGGGGGTTAGAGTCAGTGCCGCTTTCTGCTGAGGTGCAAACCTGCGGCAGACTTGGACTCTGTCTATCTTACAAGCGATCTGCATACGTAAAACACTTGGGGAGCAACTTATCATGGCAACAGGAAGTGCATCAAACTCGGGAGGCCGCACCAACGGGAGCTTCAATATGAAACAGTAATCCTGGGAGATGAGCCCCTGGCCCCGTGGGCTCCCGACCCGGCCAGGCGGCCCCCACGCCTCCTCTACCTCCGCCCTGACGCTGGGACGCTCAGCCCGATCCTGATCGCGTCCTCACTCTCTCATCTCATCTTCCGGAGCCTGAGTCTGTTTTCCTTGTCCCGCTTCTTGAGAATAAGGATGAACTGGTTGAAAAAATGCTCCTGGTCCTTCCGCTTTTGGACGAGCCGAAACCTCTGATCCCGGCCATACTTCTCAGCAAACTCCTTAAATGTGGTCCTGGAAGACAAAGGGCATCCTGAGGGCCTTCCCGGAGGAGAGCGGCTCCTGGGGCTCTGAGCACCTCCTTCCTGAGCCCAGGGCCCCAGGAGCAGGACCCTCGGCAGGTGAATGGGCAGAGGGAAGGGCCACTGGGCCTCCAGCACCACCTGCCTGCTCCCCGCACTGGGCGTCACTCCCCACAGGCCCGGCCGAAGCCTGAGCCACGCTAACTCTCACATCTGCCTGTCTCTGCACCTGGAGGCCCTCTGGACGCGAGCCTGGCCTTGGCTCCCCCCTGGGCCTCGTCACTCCAGGCCCCCAGCGCCCACCGTCCCGGCTCCGGCCACACAGGCCTTCTTGCCCCCTCTGCTCTCCTGCTTGCCTTGGGCTCCGCACACGCCGCTCCCTCCGCCTGGCACACCCGTCCCTCCTTTCCCCACTTATCCTTTACAGCTCTCTCCTCACTAGAAGTGAGAAGCGGAACATTTCCTGCCACATCAGTAGACAAAGGATGTCACAGGCACCAGCGATTGCAACCCCCATGGACAGTGAGCTCAGGAAGGAAGGAACCCCTGCCAGCTGGCAGCCACTCCCCACGGCAGGTCCCCAGAAGCTCGGGATGTGGAAACACAGGACCCTGGCCCCGGACAGCCGAGGTGCAGATCACAGCAACGGCTCCCGGGAACCCAGACTCTAGATCTCCCCGTGCACAGAGAGGCGCCCTCTCTGGCCCTCACCACGGATGTCACCTCGAAGAGCCTCAGTCGTGCAACTCAAGTCGCCTCTCCCTGCGCCCGTGGGAGCACGTTACCGGCACTGTTTCCACGGAGCCTCTTGACAGTCTAAGCCCAGTGGCGTGCGCTTAGCACCCGAATACTGACTCGCTGAACCCGTGACCGCCAGGCCAGGGAGGCACCTGCAAGGAGCTCAGGGATCCCAGCCAGGCCAGGCCCGAGGGGCCGGGGCAGCTCACAGGGCGGGAGTGATGCAGCCTCGCAGGGGCGAGTGGAACCTGGGCAGGGCCTGGTCCCTAGAGCTGCCTCTCCTCCCAGCTGCGAGCGTGAAGCCAGGGCTGTGGCGGCTCCAGGGGCAGGGCCTGGCTAGCCGGGTGCCTGGACACTGCCCATCGGCCTCCTGCCTGGGGCTCCTGCAAGAGCTGGGGCCAGAGCTGCAGGAGGGGCCCAGAGTGTGTGAGGAACCCACGCACCCTGTGCCCAGGGAGACCTCGTCCTCCAGCGTCTCCTTGCGCACAGTTTCATTTTCTATTGCAGAGACTTCGCTGTTGCATTGAATTAACACGTTATGGCTTAGCGTGCTGCGCTCAGTCCATCAGTCGTGTCTGACTCTTTGCGACCCCTTGGACTGTGTAGCCCACCAGGCTCCTCTGTCCATGGGGATTCTCTAGGCAAGAATACTGGAATGGGTTGCCAAGCCCTCCGCCAAGCGATCTTCCCAACCCAGGAATCGAACCCAGGTCTCCCGCATTGCAGGCAGATTCTTTACCTTTAATACATGAATAACAAGATTATATTGACCTGGCTGTTAAGAGACAAGACCAATAATTAGTAGACCCTTGGTGGCTTTCCCAGTGATTCAGCGGGTAAAGAATCTGCTGCAACGCAGGAGACCCAGGAGGCGCGGGCCAGGAAGGTCCCCTAGGGAAGGAAATGGCAACCCGTTCCAGTACTCTTGCCTGGGAAACCCCGTGGGCAGAGATGGGCTACATTCCAAGGGGTGGCAAAGAGTCAGACATGACTAAGCTGCAACTGTGACTGCTTGTCACTAAACAGGGTGTCTCACACCTTCCTCAAGCACTCCTGCTCTCTGGGCGTGTTCCAGAGCCCCGCTTGCTCCCAGGCTTCCTAGACGGAAAACACTTCTCTCTGGCGGCCAACACTCTCCCTTCTTCCTTTCACTCCTCCCTCTCGCCCTCCATTCCTTCCATGATTTCACAGTTGCCTTGTGCTGGACTAACACACACTTATTTGCACTTCCATCACCCGTCCACATGAGAAAAGTGACGTGCTGAGTCACGGGGTGCTTGTCATCTTGGGGGTGTCTAGAGGGAGCCCGAGCGTTTTCAGGAGGGGTCTGGGCAGAGACCCTTCTAGACAGATCCTATTCCGGGCACCTCTGAAAAGAAGCATCCCCGAAAAGAAAAACGAATAAAACTCTGAGCTGTTAGCCGTCTCGAGGGGACAGCCTGCCTTGCTGCTGACCCTGGGGGGCCGTCCAGGGAGCCTGGGGAAGTTCTCTGAGTAGCTGGCACTGAGGCTTCCTTTCCCCAGAGACTTGGCTCCCGCAGTTGAAGGAGGTGGCTGATCCGGCCAGAGTGTTGGTCCCACAGCCCACAGGGAGGCCCCCCCAGGCTCCTCTCCCTGTCCCAAGACCCTGAGACCTGGGCAGGGCTGGGAGCAGGCCCTGGATGCGCCTGTGGTCAGGATGGGGGCCAGGGCGATGGGAGGTGTCACCAAGGGTCCTCGGGACGCCCGCGCTGGGCCAGAGGGCAGCAGCAAGAACTGCCCGCTGTCACTAGGACACCTGCGCACGGCAGGAAGAGGACGTGACGAGGATCTGGAAAGGGCTTGAAACGTCCCGGAATTGGCTGCCTTTGAAATGCAAGCCAGCTCTGTAATTACAAAAGTATTATATGCCCAGTGTACACTTCTAAAAAGTGGCAGGCAATTAGATCCAATTTCAACGAAGAGTATATTCATCTATAGCACTGATTTCCCTTCTCCCTCTGTGTGTAATCTTCCTAATTGTCAAATACAGCCTGAATGTTTCTTCTTTGCATTCACGATATGTTCACGGGAGGGGGAGATACGCTGGCCTAAGGGTAGCATCTTAGCAGTGGATAGACAGATCATGAGCTAACTGTCCTTGAGGCCAGCAGAGCGCTAAGGATGAGAGGCTTCAGGGCCTGCCGGGCCCCACGCATCTTGCCTTGTCTGCCCCACAGGCCGTCCTGCTAGAGGCCGGTGAAGCAGGGCGACTCATCCCCTCAGATGGAGACACGTGAGCTGAGAAGGTCCAGGGCCTGACCAGGGCCAGGACCAAGGATGCGCAAGGCTGCTTTGCACTGACGTGGGAGCTCCAGAAGCAACTTCTGACCCGGGGTCACTGACTAGGGTGATGGGGCAAATCCATGGCCTGAACCCAGCGTTCCTGTGAGTGAGTGAGTGAGTGAAGCCGCTCAGTCGTGTCCAACTCTTTGCGACCCCATAGACTGTAGCCCACCAGGCTCCTCCATCCATGGGATCTTTCAGGCAAGAGCACTGGAGTGGGTGCCATTAAAACCGCAATTTACAAATCACGCCTGACGGGCTGCAGTCCATGGGGTCACGAGGAGTCGGACATGACTGAGCATCTTCACTTTCACTTTTCACTTTCATGCATTGGAGAAGGAAATGGCAACCCACTCCAGTGTTCTTGCCTGGAGAGTCCCAGGGACAGGGGAGCCTAGTGGGCTGCCGTCTATGGGGTCGCACAGAGTCGGACACGACTGAAGCGACTTAGCCGCAGCAGCAGCAGCAGCAGCAGACCCACATTTACTTTTTGAGGTTAGCATTTGGCAATGGGGCTACTTCATGCAAATTTTCTTTCCATTCAAGAAGCACCTATCCTCTAAACAGTTGGAGAAGTTTTCTGAGGACCTATAGTGAAGTGAAAATGTTAGCCACTCAGTCATGTCTGACTCTTGGTGACTCTATGGACTGTAGCCCACCAGGCTCCCCCGTCCCTGGGATTCTCCAGGCAAGAACACTGGAGTGGGCTGCCATTTCCTTCTCCAATGCATGAGAGTGACAAGTCAAAGTGAAGTCGCTCAGTCATGTCCAACTCCTAGCGACCCCACTGACTGCGGCCTACCAGGCTCCTCTGCCCATGGGATTTTCCAGGGAAGAGTACTGGAGTGGGTTGCTACTGCCTTCTCCTTAAGCACTATTATTAAAAATGCACACTGTCAGCATTATTAAACGTAAAAATGCACAAATGTCCATTAAAAAATAATGTCCTAATTGAAAACAAAAATACATCAAAATTAATCATTTTTCACTCATAAAATTTATAGTTTTATAATTAAAAGTAGTATATGCACATTCATTTTTAAATGTCAGTCAATTAATTTTGAGAAGAGTTAAGTTTGTGCATTCTTTTATTTCTAACATCGTTTTCCTATCAGCTTGTTTTATTTCTCGGGCATAATGCCTGACTATCTTGGGTGAACCTGATGGCCAGGTTCACGCTGCCCTTTCGCCCGTGCGGGAGCATCTTCATCGTACACTCTGGACAGCCGCCCAGGCGTGTGGAACCCAGGGTGCTGGGGGTTCACTTTGCTGCTGTGTGTTGCTTTGGATTTTCACCCTCATATCATTTGATCGGGACTTAGACCAGTCTAATGAGGGCTGACCTGTTGATGAGTTATTTTGGCCTTGGAGTCAGGGCTGCTGACAGGCTGAACACCACGATGTAGGGTGGACAGAGTGGCCAGGTACCCGTGGTCAGCAGGCAGCACCCCCTTGCAGCGGGGAAAGGGAGGCAGGGCAGGGAGCTCCATTCATGAACAGCACACGGAGAAGGCCTCCCTTCTCCAAAATCACATACGTGCTCAACGGAGCGCAGGTCGCCGGACGTGACCCACACTGATTTTAAAAGTCCTCTTACGAAACGCGGTAAATTTCCGGCCCTAGAAGTTGCCCGACGCGAACTCTCCCCCTACCTGGGAGACAGCTTAGATTCCTCTAGAAGCTTCTTGAACTCCTCCTTGGCCAGCAGCAACTTGCTTTTCTTTTCCTTGTATTCTTCTTTTATTCTTGTCTTGACAAACTGTTCAAATATCTTAAGACACACACAGAAGAGAACTATTACAAGGGTGCCTATCAGAAATGAAATCTTGTGCTTTGCACACAACAAGAAAACAGCGAGAGTCTGAGCTAAGCCTGTCTCCTTCACAGCTGCTGGAGCCACAAGCCAGAGCCTTCCATCACGGTCTCTCCACGACCCCGAGTGTCTCCACAGTCACACCCGCTCTCCCAGAGGCCAGTGCGCTCTGTCTGCAGGGGTGCTCTGCGGTCAGACACTGAGTCAGCTTGCTTAGAAATCCCTGGAATGGGGCAGGATGCTCTCTAGAGGCAGTGGGGCCAGAGGGCAGTTAGGAAACCCGACTCCAGGGGTTTCTTGGTATTTCTTGGTATTTCTCTTTGGAATGCCTGGAGCTTCCCTTACCGTGTGAGTTTCCTCACCGACTCTCACATCCCAGCCAGCAGTACCACGATACACGAGAGTATGCAATTTGTTCTAGCACTCACCAGGGCAATGCAACTGGTATTTGAGTCTCCAAAATGACTTTGAACTTGTGAAAAGAAAGTCAACCCAGCATCTCTCACTTCCCCACCTCGAGGCTCCCAGAAGCCGCTTGTGAAGGAGGGTGTGGTTCCCTAGGACTCCTGCAGATGAGATGAGCCTCTCCGGGGTGTCACGGAAGCACCCAGTGAGGAGCCCTGACCCTCGGCACTGCACTCCCACCCCCAGCGTGGTGAGAAGTGGGCCGGAAGGCTCCCTCAACTAGGAAACCTGCCCCTTCACCTAAAAGGCCATGGGCATCATCTGGTAGGCAAATCCACCCACAACTTTGGGAAGGTTTCCCTCAGGAACCAGCAGCTGACATTACGCAACACTGCCAGCAGATCCCTCTTTGCAGCAGCACCTAGAGTGAGCCTCGCTTGCCTGGATTAAGGCCGCTCCCTATTGTAATATCAAAAAGTTATCAGTTGCAGACGAGGGCCAAAGGAGATGGGGACAGCTGTGCCATTCCCAGCGCTCTCCAACCTTCAAGGTCGCTGAAAGGAGGACATACTAGAGGTCATCTGGACGTGTTGTTCAGTTCAGTTCAGTTGCTCAGTCGTGTCCAACTCTTTGAGACGCCATGGACTGCAGCACGCCAGGCCTCCCTGTCCATCACCAGCTCCCGGAGCTTGCTCAAACTCACGTTCATTGAGTCAGTGATGCCATCCAACCATCTCATCCTCTGTCGGCCCCTTCTCCTCCTGCCTTCAATCTTTCCCAGCATCAGGGTCTTTTCCAATGAGTCAGTTCTTCATATCAGGTGGCCAAAGTACTGGAGTTTCAGCTTCAGCATCAGTTCTTCCAATGAATATTCAGGACTGATTTCCTTTAGAATGGACTACCTGGATCTTGTTGGAGTCCAAGGGACTCTCAAGAGTCTTCTCCAACACCACAGTTCAAAAGCACCAATTCTTCGGCACTCAGCTTTTTTATTAGTCCAACTCTCACATCCATACATGACTACTGGAAAAAAACTATAGCTTTGACTAGACAGACTTTGTTGGCAAAGTAAGGTCTCTGCTTCTGAATATACTGTCTAGGTTGGTCATAGCTTTTCTTCCAAGGAGCAAGCGTCTTTTAATTTCATGGCTGTAGTCACCATATGCAATGATTTTGGAGCCTCCAAAAATAAAGTTTCTCACTGATTCCATTGTTTCCCCATCTATTTGCCACGAACTTCCAGATGTTCAAGTTGGATTTAGAAAAGGCAGAGGAATCAGAGATCAAATTGCCAGTATCCACTGCATCATCAAAAAGGCATGAGAGTTCCAGAAAAACATCTACTTCTGCTTTATTGATCACACCAAAGTGTTTGACCGTGTGGATCACAGCAAACTGCGGACAATTCTGAAAGAGATGGGAATACCAGACCACCTGACCTGCCTCTTGAGAAACCAAGAGGCAGCAGTTAGAACTG
>SJYF01000688.1:464924-484299 GCA_006410515.1 Procapra przewalskii
GTGCTATCACTTCTCTGGGAATTCTCAGTTAATGCCACTGGGGCAGACTGGCTGGGTTCATTCAGACCTCAGAACTGTGACTATTTCTGCACTATCCTTGCCATAAGAAGAGGCGTGGTGGCAAGACTCAGGTGCTTCCACCCCTGCGGTCTGTAGAGAAGAATCCTCTTCTTGGTGACTTTGTGGGGAGAGAAGCCTGCTTTATTGTGAGTGATGTCTTATCCTGCAAATGCTTTGGGGCCACCCGAGTAGAGGAGAAGGAAACAGAAAGAACAGCTGCTCCAGGAGAGACACCCCCTCACCCAGGCTCCATGGGCCCACTCTCTGACCAGCGCTGGGCCGGCCCAGGGCACACGCAGCAAGACCAGGGCCTGGACATGAAGGGATCCTGGGAGGCCACCTAGTGCCTCTGGAAGCCAGTGCCTGGAGCCAGGCTCGAGGAGCCCAGTGGGGCATCAGAGAGTCCCCTGCCTTCAGTACCCAGCACAACGACTTGGCAATGAGGAAGGCACACAGAGCGGCCGTGAGGCGCCACGTGTCAGCCAGGGAGCTGGGGAGGCGGGGCTCGGAGGGCCTCCTGGGAAAGAGACCTCATGCCAAGAGTGCAAGAAGGGCAAGGCGCATGCGACAGCTCAGGGCCCAGACTAGCGGTGACGCCGGGCACAAGCCCCCAGGACCCTGAGGCTGGCCCGATGGCCACGGAGCAAGAGGCCCCTTCAGGTGGCAGTGACGGCTTCTAAACCCAGCCAGCTCCACCCTCCTGGGGCTCCTGGGACTTGATGATGGACCCACTTCTCCAGCGTGGGAGCAGCGGGCTGGGGCAGCCAGAGCCTGGCACTCTGGCCCGTGTTCCTGGCCTCCTCTCCTTAGCCAGGGGGAAAAGTCATGTCTTTGCTGGTGACGTGGGGAGGCTGAGGACGGGGCAGTGAGGGCCGAGCAGGGAGTGAGGGGAAGGCTCGGGGGAGCCCTGCACATCAGCCACGTGGGGTCTGTGGTGGGCCCGGCAGGGAGTGCACACCAAATAGACACACATGCATGCACACTAACAGCACACACACACAGAGACACACACGTGTACACACTCACAGAACACAGAGAGACACACACATGTACACACTCCCGGAACAGAGAGATGCACATATACACTCATAGCACAGAGACACACATGTGTACACACACATGTGTACACACTCACAGCACACACACATACACACATACACACAGAAAGACACACACGTGTATATACTCCCAGAACACACAAAGAGATGCACATATACACTCATGGCACAGAGACACACACGTGTACACACAGCACACACACACACAGAGACACACACACATGTATACACTCACAGAACACAGAAAGAGACACACACGTGTACACACTCCCAGAACACACAGAGAGATGCACATATACACTCACAGCACACACACACACACAGAGACACACGTATACACACTCACAGAACACAGAGACACACACATGTATACACTCACAGAACACACAGAGAGATGCACATATACACTCACAGCACATAGACACACACGTGTACACACTCATAGCACACACACACACACACAGAGACACACACGTGTACACACTCACAGAACACACAGAGAGATGCACATATACACTCACAGCACATAGACACACACGTGTACACACTCATAGCACACACACACACAGAGACACACACGTATACACACTCACAGAACACACAGAGAGATGCACATATACACTCATGGCACACAGACATACATGTGTACACACAGCACACACACACAGACACACAGATATACACTCCCAGAACACACAGAGAGACATGCATATACACTCATAGCAAAGAGACACACACGTGTACACACTTACAGCACACACACAGACAGACACATACATATACACTCACAGAACACACAGTGGGACACACACACATGGCACACAGACACACACATGTATAAACTCATAGTGCACACACACAAACACCCACAGATACACACGTGTATATACTGAGAACACATATACACACACATATACATTCACAGAACACACAAGAGAGACATACACATACACTCACGACACACAGATACACATGTATACACTCATAGCACACACACGTGTATACACTCATAGCACACGTATATACACTTACAGAACACACAGAGAGATACACACAGATACACATGTGTGTACACTCACAGCACACACACACACACACGCACCTCTACACACAGTGCACACACACACAGATGCATCCCTCACAAGAGCATCAGTGGCTTCCAAGGCCATCCCATCCTACAGGATTTTGTGATGAAATCACCTCTACATCTTGAAAGAAAGAAGAAAGTTGTATGGGGAGGGATTCTCTTAAAACAGCGTTTTAGCCTAGTAAATATAACTCTTAAAATCATGTTTTTTAAAACAACCTGCCCTCCGTCCCCACCGGGGACAGGTCCTGCGCGTGTGAGTTCACATGTCCCTCAGCGTCCTCGTGACTTCACACTGGACACATGGCATTGCCACTCTGAGATCACAAGCCTGCTTCTCCTCCAGGTCCTTGCGCCGAGGGCTGTATTTCACTTTTGAGTGTGTCTCCAGACAGATAAAATGACGCATGCATTAAAATTCATGGTGCGGAGGAGACGAGGGGCCCCTTGGAGTGCGGCTGAGATAATCTTCTCCTAATTCTTCAAGAGCTCACACTAGCTCAGCTCCGGGGAGCCCTCGGGCCCCGCCTGCCCAGGTGCCAGCCCTGCTCAGACTCTCCCCGGGGAAGTCGGGGTCTCCACAGACCACCCTCCCCTCAGTTCACGGCTGCACAAGCTCTAGGAGGGCCCTCACAGGAGGGAGCCTGTCCTGGGTGCTGACTGCAGAGGAAATTTGCTTTTGCATTCCCAAGGCCACTTACAGTGTTCATTATAATTATCATTACACACCAGCTCCTATCACTGCCTTCAGCGTCTGGGCTCATCTTATGAAGAAATCCAACTGGGCTAAACTACTGTATCAGGCTCATTTTATACCCAAAAGCCAAAACAAGAAATAAAAGTCATTGAAAGGAGATTCAATTATAAAATGCGTGTCCCCCTTCAATTCAAAGGTAATTCAGAAGTCAGCCACCGTGAAAACATCCCACCTGCACGAAACCCACTGAGCTGACCCAGAGGGGTGCGAGCCCCTCCCTGAGGAAGATCACCGCAGGGCATGTCTCATGGAGGGTTAGACGTCAGGAGCTGGCTGGGCTCCTGCAGGAGGGCCATCACCACAAACCAGCACTGCATCCTGGGGACAATCCCTTCTGGGAGACCTGCATCTGCTCACCTCTCAGCCGCATCCCTGGACAGGTGGCAAGAACCGCCCCGCGACGCAGCGCACCCTCCAAAGCCTCGCTCCCTCCTAGGACTGGGCCCTTTGTGTGTCTTTTGGCCCCTGAATGTCCTGCACGCAGCCTGTCCACAGCTTGGTGAGGAAGGGGATGTGGTCCTGCAGGGGCAATGGCCAGATCGCTCCCCACCTCCGCCGAGGCGGCCACCGTGGGGCCCCCTTACCCCTCTCTCCAGAAGCATGTCTCGGAAGTGGGCCGCTCGCTCCTCCAGCGGCAGAAGGATCTGGGGCAGGGGTGACTTGGCGGCCACGTCCTGTTTCTCTGCCTCCTCGGGCCTGGGACTCACGTGGCCTTCCGTCCTTCAGGGCACAAGATACAGAGAGTCAGCCGAGACCTTGGAGACCCACCTGACTCTCACTGCGAACTTTCAAAGCCTTCCAGGCCCCTGGAAGGAGCAGAGTCTTTGAACATTTTGCAAAGCCCAGCTCAGATGAGACTTGGCTCTTGGGATGCAAACTGCTTTGCTGCATTTGAGGCAGAAAGTGGAGACGGAAGCCCCGACAGGACAGCACGGCCGGAGGGAGACCTCGGTGGGGCCTGAGGGTTGAGAGCACTCAGAACGGCCTGGGAAGGAGGCCAAGCAGCCCCGAAGCTTCCCCGCCTGAGGCCCCTGTCACCTGAGCGAACGGAGTCAATCTGTCACTTGAACCAGTCACTGCCTCTTGAACCCGGTTCCACTTTGGCTTTTAGAGATGACTTGACGGTGGACAAACGCTTGGAAGACAGTCACGGGGAAATTATTCCATCTACACCCGGAGGGCAGAAAGCATTGTCTGGGGGTTTAGCCCAAAAGGGAGGATTTAGTGACGGCAGTGAGACATGACCACACCCTGGGTCTCTGCAAAGGACAGGGAGAGCTGGGTGACCGTGAGCCCAGGGGTGGCCCTGGGGAGGAAGCGGGACCCAGCGTGCACACGGCGACGGGCCAGGCGGGGTGGCCCAGAGGAAGGAGAGAGAGCCCCCTTTTATGAATCAGCCACTCCGTAGCTCGCATCATTTGTTTAACTGCCCATCTGATGGAGGTCCTCGTCATTTTACGCCTCGTATTGGAAGCAGCTGGAAACCTCCCTCTACCGCACCTTGATGCTTGCTGCTGGAAGAAAGCACCTGACCAACACACGCTGTTGCTCCCACCTCCTTCCCTCCTGCTCCCCGACATGGCCCTGCCTGGGAGTGGTCTGCCCAGCATCTCACCCTCAACCAACCTCTCTCCATCTCCTAAGGCGCCAACTAGACCCCTGCTGCCCAAAAGGCACCCTTGCTCTGACACCCAGATCCCTCTGTGGGTACAGCCACAAAACTAAAAGATGTTCCTTGCAAGAGAATCTATGACAAACCCAGACAACTATTAAAGCGCAGAGACAGCACTTTATTGACAAAGGTCTGCATATCAGATACGCTTTTTTTCAGTAGTTATGAATGAATGTGAGAGGTGGGCCATAAAAAAGGCTGAATGCTGAAGAATTGATGCTTTTGAACTGTGGTGTTAGAGAAAACTCTTAAGAGTCCCTTGGACTACAAGGAGATCCAACTAGTCCATCCTAAAGGAAGTCAGTCCTGAATATTCATTGGAAGGACTGATGCTGAAGCTGAAACTCCAATCCTTTGGCCACCTGATGCAAAGGGCTGACTCATTAGAAAAGTCTCAGATGCTGGGAAAGATTGAAAGTGGGAGAAGGAAGCGACTGAGGAGATGGCTGGATGGCATCGCTGACTCAGTGGACGTGGGTTTGAGCAAGCTCCAGGAGACGGTGAAGGACAGGGAGGCCTGGTGTGCTGCCGTCCACGGGGTCACACAGAGCTGGACAGCCTAGTGGCTGAACAAGTCTCCCACCCTCCAGGACCACCGCCTCCACTGGCTGCAGGCAGTGCTGTCAGCAGGCCAGCGCCAACCTGACCACTGGCCACCATTCCCGGAAGTCCTAAAGAGAGGTGCGCTGGGAAGCACCATGACTTCCTGCCTCCTGCACACAGGGCCGCATCCTGGGCGCTCACAGGTCCTGAACGGCAGGGTGTGTGCATTTCCAAAGCCCGCTGCAGCCCAGGAACTGCAGGACAAAGGCACTCACACCGTGCCTGCCCGGCTTTCCTGGGGGTCACGACCAGGGCTCCCCAGGTGATCTGTTGCCGGGGCGCCTATGGCAGTTGTGGTTGCCACCACTCGGAAGGTGCTCCCAGCGTGTAGGAGTGGAGGCCAGGGCAGTGCACAGGATGGGCTGGGCATGTCTCCATCCCTGCATCTGGGGATGGGGAGACAACCATCTGGGTCATGATCATTCCCCAACTCTTTGCAACCCTATGGACCACAGCCCAGCAGGCTCCTCTGTCTGAGGGGTTCTCCAGGCAAGAAAACTGGAGTGGGTGATCAGGCCCTCCTTCAGGGGATCTTCCCAACCCAGGAACTGAACTCGCGTCTCTTACCCTGCCTGCACTGGCAGGTGGGTTCTTTCCCACTGGTGCCATCTGGGAAGCTTCCATTAAGGCCATAGAGTCATTTAACTGCCCAGCCAGGGCAGTCCCATCTCCTGACGCCCATCAAGCCCGCAGCTTCTCCAGCTCTGACCGGGGCGCTGTGAAGACACGCGGGTTAGCAGTTTGGGACATGCTAGGGACGTGGAATATATATACTATGTGGTACACCTAACAAGGGCTGCCACGCATCAGGGTTATAATATGGATTAATCCAACCTCACACACAATGTGCAAAGAAAAGCAACCTGCTTGCTCAGCCCATTAGGGAACCTTATTTATAGACCAACGATTTCAGGAGAACTTACAGTCTTCGCTTCTTATGCCATTATGTGGAATTTTGAAAAAAGAAAATTGCCAGTGGATTTGCCATTGTAGCACACTCCAAAGGGTATAATTAGGATTTCTTTGTAATAAATTTTCATTAGTTAAAAATAGAAGTGTGGAAACAAGTCTCGCATTGTTGTAACTTGAAACGAGATTAATAGGAACATGTGATGATCGCGGATTACAGCTTTTTCCACAAAATATTTTGTTCAGAACCACTGGACGCTTTCCAGACTGCAAAGGAATCGGTTCAATTAGAGTCAATGAAAAGCAAAGGCAAACTTGGCTAAGAATATTTTTTACATCCCGAGTCTGAAAAACTTGGTACTAAGAGTAAATCCTAATACTGAAAAATAGAGTAAAGTCGACATCATAGGGAGGGTGAGAGGCGTTGTCCCCAGGGGCCCAGCTGGGTAAGCGAGCCCTGGGGTGGTTGTGGGGGTGGGACCACGGCAGGGCTGGGGTCTCCTTGCTGCCAGGGGAGGGGCATGTCCCCTGCCTCCTGCACCCCCCTAGGAGACATCAGGGGGCCAAGCCCTGCCCTGAGCTCTAACCCCCTCCTGCTCCCATCCCGCCCCTCCCGCAGAACCGCCTCTGCGCTCCAGCAGCTGAGCCGCCCCTGAGACGTGTGCCAGGGCGTTCTGACCCGGCCCGTGAGCCCAGGGCAGCACGTGCTTACGGCGGATGCTTGAGACCAGACGCGGCACAGCAGGGTTCCAGCGGCAGCGAGTTCTTTTGCAAACGACGGACTTTCCTGTGTTTATCTGGGGCCGAGGGGCTCGGGCCACTGGCCTTGGCACTTCTGCCCCTGCCTGGAGGCCAGTTCTCGGACCCACAGACTCTCCTCTTCCGCCTCCTGAATGGTTCAGCGCGGCCATCCTGGGGTCCGAATGGTAACCTTGGCGAAGAAATTATGGCCACCGACCAGCTGCCTGTTACAGTTCAGAGGACAGGGCTTTTTGGTTTTGCTTTTTCACTGTCCAGTTTACAAGGGGAGGTGAGGAGAGAGAGAAGGAAGGAAAGAAGGAAGGAGGGACGGAGACAGGGCGGAGCGGTTGACTCAGAAGCCTGCGATCCCCGATCCCGCAGCAGGCGCGAAGGGGCGGGTGCGCTTCTCCGGTCTAAGGCCCGGCCACGGACTCTGGCGCTCACTTGCTGCAAGCCGCGCGGGCGGATGGCGCTCACTTGCTGCAAGCCGGGCAGGTGGACGGGAACACGCTGGACCGCGTCTTTGGAAAAACAGTTTGAACAGGAAAATCCCAACACGCCTCCATCTGTGATGCTAATGTGAGCCTGTTTTTCAGTCCTGTTGAAATATTTAAACATCTCGATTCTGCCATCAGTTTATTAGCTCTGCCTCCCAATTTTGCAGTCCCCATAGATGTGATAAGCCGGCCTCCTTCACCTCTGTCCAATTTGTTCATGAAAATGTGCAGCAGGAAATGCCAAAAGCAGATGCCTCTGGCGGGCCCCACCAGCCTCTCCCTGGAGGTGACACCCTCCCTTTCCTGCTGCTGATGAGCGGGGGCAGGATGGCCACCGTGCCCACCTAGAGGTCTGGAAAGCCCTGGCCGGCAGGATCTGTGTCTGTTCCTGCCACAGCCATCATCCAGGGCTTGTTGTTCCGAGACCCAAAGGTTAAGGGTGGCATGTCCCGCGGCTCCTGCTGCCCAAATCCCTGACTCGCTCCTCTGCCCCTGCTTGTGCCTGGCCAGCGGGTCCGCCAGGGTGGGGTCCAGGTCCCCGGCAGCTGACATGAGTTCCCTGCCAGGGCACGGAGACGGGACATGTGGTTATTTATCCTCAAGATCCCGAGGAACTGAGATCCCCAGGCTCGCGTCTTCCTAAATGATTCCTGGACATAAAACAACTCCTGAATGCATATGTCCTTGGTGTGCTCTTTATGATTATTCATTATTCCAGGTGGCGCGCCGGGCGCCAGATGCCAGGTGCCGCCTGAAGTGAAGGAGGCAGATAAGGAGCACAGCGCGGCCCAGAGACCCTGCGGCCCCGTCAGAGGATGCCTGATATTTGCTGAAAACACGGTCAAACCCTCTCCTCCCGCTTTACCTGCACCACCTCATTTAATCCTTCTCACAACCCTATAAGGCTCATTTTACAGCTGGGAGAACTCAGGTGAGGCGTGTAAATTCCTCAGCACAATGACAGGTCTGAAAACAGTGATGGCGATGGTGGTGGCGCTGATGGTGAGGACGGTGGTGACACGACAGTGATAATCATGGTGATGACTATCGTGGTGATACTTCTCCTTCCCTGTCTCTGGCGCTTCTGACGATCCCCACCAACCCTTCCCCAGGCTGGGTTCCAGCCTTCTGTTCAGCCGGATGACATCTCATCTTTTATTTAATTTAATCGATGGAGAGAATCTGTTCTTTCCTCTGGCAAAGAGGGCTAGGAATTTATCATCAAAATGCTGCCAGGCTGTAACTCCGGTGTGAGACATGATATAAAATTCTGCAGGAATCAAAGTTTCTGTGAATCTCTGCCTTGTGGGGCCTCAGACACTCTGTCATGTGGCTTGTAACAAATGGTCTTTGGATGAGGCCAACTTGGAAAGATCTGTGTTCTCTAGTTTTTAGCCTCGCCGTTGCAGCATGGGAGGGTGCCTTTGGCTGCCGTCAGAAGACCGGGCCATCAGTCAGGTGGTCTCCAGGCCCCCGGCCGGGCTGGGGTGCAGGGCACCAGCTCAGCCAGCACTGCTCGCCTACGTGGAGGTCCAGACTCAAAGCCCACGGTGGCATCGAGGAGGTGCCTCCCCAGGAAGGAGTCACGGCCAAGGGCACATCTGGGCTCTCACCCCAATCAGGGGGCCATGGGACTGAGCAGGAAGCACCGTCCCCAGCCCCGAGGAGCAGCCCTGCCCCCAGCATGCAGGGACAGGGCCGTGACGCGGGAGAGATGGGGTCCTGATGTGGGCAGGGACACAGAACCCCCTGGAGGAGCAGGCCGAGGCCTCCAGGCTGCGGCCTGTGCTGTTTCAGACCTCAGAGGCTCCTTCTCCAGCTGGAGTTCACTGCCCTCTGCTCTGTCTGCCCACTGACAGCTGACCACCTGGCCAGCCCCCTCATGCCCGCCCCTGCCCTGCTCCCCTCAGCCCTGCTCGTCCTGCCCTGGCCCCCCCCCGACCCCCAACGCGGTGACACCTGCCCGGGAGGGGCTCTGGGGGTCACGGAGCTGCTCTTCACTCTCTGGAGGCCAAGCAGCCCTTCCACGGGGGTGACCACGCTCAGCCAGCCTTTCTGTCCACGTGCTCAGAGCGCTGTGAACCAGGAGTTGCGCGGGTGGAGGCAGGGGGTGAGGAAGTGAGAAGACCCCCGTCCGACCCCCCCTCCCTGAAGCCCGGCCAGCACGGGCCTTTGGAGGGATGGAGGGCTGCCAGCTGCAGGCGTGCCTGGTCTCGGAGGCCAGCGGTGCTTCCCGGGGAGGCCGCCTGGGAAGGCCTGTCTCCGTGCTGGCAGGTGGCCCCTCTGGGATGAGGAGGAGCCCCTGTGAGCGCCAAGGGCAGGCTCCCCAGGTCCAGAGACCGGCGACCGTGCTGCTGGAGAAGGCCCAACCCCACGTCTGCCCCCAGCCCGACTCTGGGCGCTACGTGGTCGTCTTAAGGTCTCGTCAGCTAAAGCTGAGAGGACCCCCTGGCGATGAGGGGTCCTCAGGCAGGTCCCGGGCCCTGTGTGGCCGCCTCCCTCATCTGGGGACCCACACTGGCAGCCTCAGAGCACCAGCAGGGTCACCCAGCAGGTGGCAAGAGGCGATGCCAGGCCCCACAGCACGCAGGTCCCACCGTGCCTTTCACAGGCAGTTTCCAGCTGCGTCCGTGAGGTCGCCACCCTCAGCCCTGAGAAGCAGCCGGGTCCCTCAGGTGAGGGTGTGCGGCGCATCTCACGGAGGCTGCTGCCTCACTCCTGTCACATAGCAGCGGAACCCAGACCACCCTCCTGCCCCCCCGGCTGCAGCCGGAATCACCTTCGGGGGCCCTGGAGGAGACGTGACGGCCCGATCGCATCCATCATATGGCACGGGACGCTTAGGGGGGCCTGTCCTGAGGCTTAGGACCAAACAGACCTCCTGATGTGAAATGCCGTGAAGGATGCTTTTTGATCTATCCAAGTCCTCACACAAAAGCAGGAAGAGCTGTCAGAACAAGAAGCCTGCAGACAGTGTCCTCACAAATTACGGGGCGAGGGGCCCCCAGAACTCACACTGTGAGCGGGCGATGCCTGGCCATGGCATCAAGGACCCTCAGGGCCTCTGCAGCCGCCCAGGGAAGCCGGGAGGAGCCCGAGGCCCCTCCCAGGGCCCTGACCCCCAGGAGCCCGTGACGCCCCGGACGGAGGAGCAGCCGCTGGCTGTGGCCTCTGAGAGCGGGGACACTGAAGCTGGAGGGGCCTCTGGGCTACTGACTGAGAAGGGGCCACGGTGACCCACGGGTCAGCGAGCAGGGTGCCCCTTGCAGTATAAAGCCAAGGGTGAACTTGGAGAAACAGACACGAGCATAATCTTAACAATCTTTAGATAAGATACCAAGGAAAGGGAAGAGGCCCCCGGGGAACGTGAGGAAGCAGAGGGCACGTTCACACCGCGCGATGGCACCAGAGGCAGCGCCAGGGCCCAGAGCCAGCAAGGCCGTCCCGGGCCACTGTCTCGCCCCACATCAGGTCAGCGAGAGAACGGGAGGAGAACGCGGCCTAGACGCGCACACGGGCAGAAGAAGCGGGAAGACAGCCCCGCGCTCCGACGAAGCTTTAACTGATTCTTTGAACAGGAGCTAAAGTTTTCACAGAAGATGGCAGATGCTATGAAATAGCAGCACATATCAGAACAGACAGATTCAGTGGGAAAAGGGATACTGGACCAAAGAAAGACAGGAAAGACATCCCAGAGATCCAAGAAATTGGAAATAAAAGGTGAAGAAACACTTTGAGAGCCAAGCAGTGTACTTGGCGTCACCAATATGGAAACAAAGCAATGAAATAGAACAAAGGTTAAAAAATAATTCAAGGAAAATACCTTTACATACAAGGATGCATGCCTACATTTTGAAAAAGTGCACATCCTACCTGATAGCTACCCGAGAATCACCAAGACAGAGACATACTCTGTCTCTCAAAGGCTAAAATTAAGAATGAAGACGGGTTGAAACATGCCAGCTACGTGCAGGTCTAGGAACTGATAATGAAGCTGTCATCGTTGGAGGATGGCGCTAGAGAAATGACACAGTATTTTGAGAATCAGTGAGCGACCAGTGGAAGTTGCCCAGTCGTGTCTGACTCTGCGACCCCGTGGACTGTAGCCCGTCAGGCTCTTCCGTCCATGGAGTTCTCCAGGCAAGAATACTGCAGTGGGCTGCCGTTTTGTTCTCCAAAAATTAAAGGGAAGGAATCAATAATTTACTTTGGGTTTTCTATTTGAAGTACACCTCAAGGGAACCAAACGGTTTATGAAGGTCTGTTTTTCTTTACGAAAGTTGTCAAGGTGCTAAATGCAAATGAGAGAATATAATTGAAACATTAGCCTGAAAAAGCCCCTTTAGAAAGAAAGGATGAGGGCAAGTCATCTGCTCGCATAGCAGAAGACAGAGGATCAGACGTCAGACGCCTCTTGACAAAGGAAGTCATCACAACTGCGAAGGATTCTTGCCCAGACACTCATCAAGCTAGAGCCGACCCAGCCTCCAGATCTGCTGTAGAGTCGCAGAACCTACCAGGTCAGAAGATCCAGGTAAAGCACTCCTCGGAGATCCAGTGATAGCCATGAGCCAAGGTCCAGACTGTGGGAGAGTCCACAGTTAAGAAGAAATTCTGATGTTTTTAAAAACAAATGGCAAAAAAAAAAAAGCTGGAGCAAAAGGGAGCAAACCTACAGACTGAAATAAATTTAGGAGCGAGTCGCGGAGGGCTGCGCACAAGCAATCTTGACTTGACTTGAAAAACAAAGTTTTAAAATAAAACAGTCACGGAAGTCTGAGCAATGTCTGAGAAGCTATTTGATAACAGTAAGTTGTTTGGTAATATTTGCCATTTGTTTTTTAGGTGTGACTATGATTGCCTTTAAAACGTCCTTATCGTTTAGTCATGTGTCCTGATATATTTACAAATAAAATGTATACAGTAGCTGGGGTTTGCTTCAAAATATTCCGAGTTGAAGGGTAACAAGAACTAATGATGAACAATACTGACCTTGAGATAGTTGTTGACACTGGGAAATGTGTCTATGGGAGGGTTAAATATCTGTTCCATTGTTACATAGAGCTTTTCCATAGAAAAAAGTTAAAAATGAGCAAATAAACTGTCTTTTTCATTGGGCATTTGGGGCCATTTGCTCTGTGCTGGGCCTTTCCCAGCGTGTGTCTAACAGCTAGATGGACTCAGAGCCACACCCGGCCCTGCCCATCATCTGAGGACGTTTGCTTTAGTAGGAATCGCGCAGTCGGGCCTGTTGGCTGTGCAGGCTGCCTTTCCCCTCTGCTCCCAGGTCTCTCCAGCCCCTCCCGGCGCTGACTGTGTCTCCCATTGTGCTCCAGCCTCTTTAGGTCCAGAAACCCTGCCTCCTTCCCATCACTGCAGCAGCAAAGCCCACCTCCTCTACCCACCGTGAAGCTGAGCACGCGCTCCAGCAGGAGGCATCGCAGGCTGAACAGAACTGAACTATGAATTTACAGTTTAAGGGGCTTCCCTGGTGGCTCAGAAGGTCAAGTGTGTGCCTACAACGCGGGAGAGCTGGGTTCAGTCCCTGGGTCGGGAAGATCTCCTGGAGAAGGAAATGGCACCCCACTCTTGTACTCTTGCCTGGAAAATCCCATGGACGGAGGAGCCTGGTGGGCCACAGAATGGGGTTGCAAAGAGTCAGACACGACTGAGTGACTTCACTTTCTTTTTTTTCAAACCATGGATTACCATAAAGAGGGAAATACGTTCTTCCTCACGGGAGACGAGAGGAGAGACTCTCCTAGACGACTGCACACTTACTATTCCAGGAGCATTTGGGTGTGCTCTCAACTGCTGAATGGAGCCCCCGAAGAAGAAGATTCTACAACAGCCCCCCAGCACTGCCGTCTGGCAAGAGAAGACAGACCCTGACTTCATCTCAGAGCCACGCATCTGCTGCCAGCAAGCAAGGGCCCTGGGAGCGTCCTGCTGCTCCCATCGTGTCTGCTGCAGGGGAATTCACGGCAGCCACTGCTGGCCAGGTTCTTCCTGAACACCGGGGTCCAAGCGAGTGGGAGGCAGGCTGGGAGACCTGATACAGGGCCCGTGAAGAAGCCCCAAGGTCAAGAGCTCTACTAGGTTATTCCACAGTGGCCTCCTGGCGGTCAGATCTCAGCTTCACCTCCCTGTGGGTGGAAAGCTTCATAGGAGCTGCGAGCAGAACTCGGCCCATTCACTCCAACTCCAAGAAACAACACCTGCTGTATTAAGTGAGGGGGTGATGTATGGGTCTCAGGATTTATGCTGACGTCTGTTCTCTCTCTCAGAAATCGACAAGTTTCATAATCCGTTTTTGGGAGGAAATAAATGCCAGGGAATATTGATGCTTCAACCTGAAAGGACAAACTAAAATCTCACGACAAATGACCTGTGTCCACACCATCTTCTCGTAGCCAGGCATCCATGGAGTGCCCGTCGGCCCAGGTAGGAGGCCCTAAAGACCCAGGGCACAGACTGTTCACAAAACTGCAGGGCTCTATAGAGAAACAGCTGGTTGACTAAACTCATGACCTGTGTGCAAGGCAGGAGCTTGAGATGCATGTGTGTGCAGTCGTGTCTGACTTTCTGCCAGGCTCCTCTGTCCTTGGGATTCTTCAGGTAAGAATACTGGAGTGGCTAGCTCTGCCTTTCTTCAGGGGAATCTTCCAGATCCAGGGATCGAAGCTGAGTCTCAGCGTAGGTAAGTGGGTATTAATTCAGTTTCCGTGCAAGTCTGAGGCCACAAAGAGATGCACAGTGTCCCATCTTCTGAAGAAAAGCAGACCACGCTTGCATTGGAGTGCAGCTCATTCTCCTATTTTCTTGGATGCTTTAAAACTATAGTTTTTCAGCGATCTCAATTTGGAGTCATGCATTTTCTAGCACTGCCTTATAGCACGCAGAGAAGCCATGCTCGCACGTCCTCAGTAGCTGATATTTTGGAGATTCTGGAAACCCATGCATGTGGAAGTGAAAGGGCTCAACTCATGGTTTGTATGAAGACAGGGTTCAGCACACTGGCCCCTCCTCGCTGCCCACAGGCCTTGCCCTGGGGTGGGGTGAGGCCAGCAGCTGTCGGAGTATAAAGAGTGTTTCCTTTCTCTCACACAGTGGACTGCCTCTAGGTGTGGGTTTGATCTGGGGGCAGGCTCAGGGACAGTGGCTGCGAACCCTCCAGACACTAAATCGTCTTGTCTGGTCCTGTCTTTCGGGTGGCGGTGTTGCTTCTCTCATCCTAGACGGAGGCTCTCTGACCCAGAGTAGGATGTAGACTGCAGCTCAGTCCAGGGGACACGCTTTGGGTGAGGCTTGGGCATCTTGGTTGTGAAGAGGAGCATAATGGAGGGTGTATTTGGGGAAGACAGAAAAATGCCCCCAAGAGAACTTCTTGCTAATTTCACGTCTTCAGTCTCCAGATACAGCTGTAGGTGAACCCATGGAAGCGCCTGATGTTAAGGGTTTACTCGACAAGGTCAACTTCTTACCTCCAAGGCCATCAACTGGGTGTCCTCAAAGTTTACAAACTACCGCAATAAACAGTGTTCTGGGATTCCCTGGTGGTCCAGAGGTTAGGAATTTGTCTGCCAGTGCAGGAGGCTCGGGTTCAACGCCTGGTCCGGGAAGATCCCTCATGCAGGGGAACAGCTAAGCCTGTTCCCCCGTCCCTGAAGCTGTGCGCTGGCGTCTGGGAGCTGCAGCTTCTGAAGCCCACGTGCCTAGAGCCTGTACTCCACAAGAGAAGCCGCTGCAATGGGAAGGCCACGCCACAGCTGGAGAGGAGCCCCACCAGCTGCGAGCAGAGAAAGCCGCATGCAGCAGTGAAGCCCCACACAGCCGACGAGAAATGAGCACACAAATTCAAAAAAAAAAAAAAACAGAACAATCTTTCCAGCCGAGATTTCTTTGGGTCACTTATAGTAAAACACCTCTATACCAGATGGCGTAAAAACATAAATAAATTTCCAAAGCGGTGGGGCCAATGATATTTGAAAACTCACAAGAGCAATTTCACCCTCTCCTGCTATGGAAAACCATTAATTTAGCAGGAATCCCTTGGCTCAGCAACTGGCAAAACCTGGCACCTGGAAAAGGGCTGGAAGACGTGCGTGCCGCTGGCAATTTCTTCTCTAACATATTTTGCGGATAATCTCACTCTAGTTTTTAAACCAAATGACATACTTTTGCTGAATCCTTCAAATAATTCAACTCAATCATTTGAAATAAATTCTAAGTTCTTTAAATAGTGC
The DNA here is from genome assembly GCA_006410515.1 of Procapra przewalskii. Lineage (NCBI taxonomy): Eukaryota > Metazoa > Chordata > Mammalia > Artiodactyla > Bovidae > Procapra > Procapra przewalskii. The sequence goes on from SJYF01000688.1 coordinate 480,555, forward strand.
ATTTGAAAAGCAGGTCTGGACTATAAAAAAACCTTCACGTGGGAAACCAGCAGAACCTCCGGGGCACTGCACACAAAGCGGGGACGCAAACAATCAATTTTCAGGTCCCAGGGAAGGCGCACAATTGTGCATCACAAACACATCCCATTAAACAGTAAATAACAAGCCGTCTGAAACGGCACTCACCGGCAGCTGAAAATATCTGGGTAATTTGAAAGCTTGTCACTGTGACATATTTCTCTTCCAAGGGAATGTTAGGGGAAGTATCATTTGGATCTGAATTATAGACACAGCTGATTTAATTCCATTTGCATAAGAATGTCCAAAATGTGTATGAATGAGGCCAGGATGTACAAAGGATGCAGGGAGCAAGCAGCAGCGTTCAAAACCTGCCTCGCACTTTAGAGGCCAGGGTGGGGCAGCTGGAGCCACCCTTGGCAGGAGCATTTACGTGCTTTTTCATGAGAGAAATCACATCACACACACAAAAGGGAGGTCAAATGGACTGATTCTGGCACGTTCTCTGGAGCCTGGCTTCTTAGTAGCCAGGCCAGCATCTACTAAATGCAAATGCACGAAAGCAGATAGACGCTTGAGGAGTCCTTGGGCGTACTGGCACTGACCTTCCCCAAAGGGACCAAGAGGCTAAGATGAAGCCGGTGTCAGCCCGCAGGGTGACAAGATCTCTGAGCCAGGGAGCAGGCCCGGTGGGGAGGGAGCTTCAGGAAAAGCCCCACAAGGGCGAGACTTCCCCCAGAGTGAGCGCAGTTTGTGTAAAGCGGCCCAGAAGTGAAGGATTAGGACTCTCAGAACATTCCAGATCCTGAGTCCAGCTCTGAACATCCACTGAAGCCTTTTCCTCCCGAATCTCAGAGGCAGAACAGAGCAGAGTGACCTGGAGAGTGAGCCCTGAATTGTGGAGGGAGCCGGGTGTCTGGGCACTGCCCTCACACATGGAACCTGTGGGCCCAGCGGGCTTGGAGACCACAGTGGCCAAATCTCCAGGAAAACCCCTGTGATGGTCAGAGTCAGCGCTCAGCCACGGAAGAAGGCACTGAGACGATGAAAACCAAGATGAACGCTTTGACACTGCTTAAAAGCCGAGTCTGCAGAATCTGGGGCCAGTCCCATAGACAAATGAAGGGAACTGGGCAATGTGGGCGGACTGCCCGGTCCCCTGAGGCTCAGTGAGCCCTCCCTCCTGCGAACGTTTAAAAACATCCCATAACGGCTAGATCGCTATTTCTCTTGTGCCTCAGGAAGCTTGTCTTGTTTTTAAAATTATACGCATTTATTCAAGATCACAGAGACTGACGCAGCTGCCGCGGGGTCTGATCACAGCAATAAAGCAATCACAGCTTGATTCCTGCCCCGGAACCCTTGACGCCAGCAAAGGCGCTCGGAGTCCGTCTTCCATGGCCTCTGTCACCCCTAAAGTGATTGTGTAAGGACAGGACCTGGGGACGCGAGAACACAGAGGACTGTGGGGAGGCTGGGGTTAGCCCTGCCCCAGCGCCGCAGAGAGTGCAGCCACGCTGCAGCCCCTGATCTCCGTCAGCTGCAGAAGGAGGCCCTGCCTCCCACCCAGGCTGCCCCCCGGACTGGGGTAGGACACTGCTTACACTGCCCTGGACTGCTCTCAGAAACTTCTGTGGCGTCCGCTTGGCGTCAGTTAGAGTGACTCTAAACCCGCCCTTGGTCAGCAAAATCATTTTGTGAGGGGTGCTAGTGGGCAAAGGCCACAGACACTGCAACAAGAGGAATAGGCGCCCTTGGCTGTTTAGCCACCCAGGCGTGTCCGGCTCTGTGATCCCATGGAAGGTAGCCCTGCAGGCTCCTCTGCCCAGGGGGTTCTCCAGGCAAGAAGACTGGGGCGGGTTGCCACTTCCCTCTCCAGGGGATCTTCCCGACCCAGGGACTGAACTCGTGTCTGTCTCTGACAGGCAGTCTCTTTCCACTGAGCCCCCAGGGACGCCCCAGTCGCGTAGGTTTGTGGCTACTCAGGCCGCCATCAGAGCCCAGCTCTGACTCCAGGCTGCCAGCCCTCCTCCCCAGCAGGGGTGTCCTCTCTGCCCCCATCTCCCACCGTCCTTCCCCAGGAAACTGCAGGGCAAGGACAGAAGAGCTGAGAACGGGCCCCGCATCCGGGTTGAGATCGCATCTCCCCTCATTGCTGTGCACGCATGTTGCTGCAAAAGTCTTCCCTCAACTCGGGCACATTTAAAGAGAGAAGACACGCAGAGCACACGCCCTGACAGCTGCTCTGGGGTTCCTGCCGCTGGCTTGGGGTGTCCCCCGACGGGAGCAGGCGCTTGGACCCCTGGAACAGGGCTGGACGTGCTGCTGGACAGGATGCGGACCATTCCGCGGGGCCGTCGGCACCACGTCTACTCAGGAAGTGGTCTTGCAGGTCCCTTTCGACCCCCCTCATGCCCCATGCCTTTCATCCACCTGCCCTTCCAGGGACTCAGACTCACAGACCTGGAATTTTACCCCTTTGCCTGGAAGTGCATAAGGAAGGGCCACGGACCGGCTTTCCAGGAGGGCCGCAGGGGGACCAGCCACCCCCGGCTTGAGGGGAGGCCGACCTCCTCCGCTCTGTGCTGTGCCTGCAACAGGCAGTAACGAGCAAACTTGGGCGGAGAACGTGTTCTCCGGGCACCACTGCCAGTCACTGGCCCTCACCCAGGCATCAGCCGCTTCACTGATGACACGTCTGGTCTGAGTTGAGAATCGGCCTGAATGGAGTTACTGAATGGAGACTTGGTGGAGTTACTTTGCCCAAAGTCTCGAAGCCGACAAGCCACAGAGCCGGACCTCCGACCCAGAGCTGCGGGACCCCTGGCCCACCCCTCACCCAGCACACGGCCCCACACGACACCTCGATGGCTCTGTCCAGTCCTCAGGGCCCCGGAAGCAAGGCCAGGGCTGAGCATGGCCTCAGGGAGGCCGCGGAGGGAGGTGCTGTCCAGTGTAGACCCAGGGCCCCCAGAGTGGCTGAGATCCCCCGCCCTCTGTTTGGCGTTGGACCCCGTTCCTGGCTCAGGCAACAGAATCAAAATGATCCTTTTCTTTCTCAAGGAAAGATGCACAGGGACGGACGTGGTCACCTACCGATTCCTCTTGGTTTTCACGTCGGGGTCTTCCCTGCCGTCTTCAGAGCTCGATCCATCACTGGGCTCGGCTGAAAGAAAGTCAGGTTCCTACGGTCAATACGGAGCTCACGGCTTTGGCAAGCTACGGGGAAGCACCACTTCCAGTAGGCTCAGCTTGAAATTAGGAAGACAGATTTCCACTAAAGCTGGGCCTCCGTCCTATAGCTATCCTAGCGGGCTTCCCTGAAAGCTGGGCCTCCGTCCTGTAACTATGCTAGGGGGTTAACCTGAAAGCTGGGCCTCCGTCCTGTAACTATGCTAGCGGGCTTCCCTGAAAGCTGGGCCTCCGTCCTGTAACTATCCTAGCGGGCTTCCCTGAAAGCTGGGCCTCCGTCCTATAGCTATCCTAGCGGGCTTCTCTTAAAGCTGGGCCTCCGTCCTATAGCTATCCTAGCGGGCTTCTCTTAAAGCTGGGCCTCCGTCCTGTAACTATGCTAGGGGTTTCCCTGAAAGCTGGGCCTCCGTCCTGTAACTATCCTAGCGGGCTTCTCTTAAAGCTGGGCCTCCGTCCTATAGCTATCCTAGCGGGCTTCTCTTAAAGCTGGGCCTCCGTCCTATAGCTATCCTAGCGGGCTTCTCTTAAAGCTGGG
>SJYF01000688.1:488994-502732 GCA_006410515.1 Procapra przewalskii
TGCCTACGGGAGAGAGAAGGCAGGGGAGAGAGGCTGGGGGATCGTCCTCCGCCCTGTCTGCCTCCCCACCCTAGAGGACAGACGTCTTATCTGATCACCCTCTGGTACATCCTACCAGACTGCACCAAACCCCTGGCAGAAGGAACGGGATCCCCATCCTGAATGGGGCAGGGGATGAGGCACCAGGGGCCAGAAGGCAGGAGAATTTCTGCTGTGGACCCAAAGAGGTCACCTGCCATTTCAGTACACAAAGAACGTTGCCTGCTAGCGAGCCATCAGTCACAGCCCTGACGCTGAGCCGTGAGGGGACTTCAGGACAGGGAAAAGCCGCGCACTGCGCCTAGACAGCGAAGGCGCGCGCCTCAGGAGTGACGTTGCTGAGTCCCGCTCTTGCACCTTCCAGCACACAGACAGGCACTACAGTCGTTCACTGGAGATGTCTGGTTTTTGTGATTAGCTGTAGTCTTTTGGATTCAATTAAAAAAATTTTTTTTCTCAGCAAAACCCCCTGTATATGCTGGCTCCTCCCTTATCTCTGGAGAAGGAAATGGCAACCCACTCCAGAATTCCTGCCTGAAGAATCCCGTGGACAGAGGAGCCTGGCTGGCTACAGTCCCTGGGGTCACAAGAGTCGACACGACTTAGCAACTAACCACCGCCACCTCCTCCCTTACCTCGGTCACCCACACACTGGCACCTGCCGTCCACCTCTACATCAATACTGCCTGTATTGTTTGCCTGCATCAGGCGCTGCTGCAGCTGCCGACCTTCAACACCTGGAAGGAGCTCAGGGTGGAGAGCAGGAGCAAGGCCCTCTGTGCTCTGGAGAAACTGGCTGGACAGGTGTTCGGGGAGCTAGATATTTTCAGGAGCTGATTTTATGAGCCCAGTTCTTGTGCCTCCTCACAGCTATTAAGAGCTAAAATCCTTCGTGGTGATGACTGCCGCTCGTGACTAGCAGTAACCCTCGTGAGACTAGTAGAAATCTTCTGCAAAAATACGTGCCTGATTGCACGGACCCCCCTTCACCACAATCACATATATGCTGGCCCGCCCCCTGACTCTTCGGAGCTGTCTCTCGAGCGAGCTACCCGAGATGCCGTCTCCCGGGCTGCAGTCTTCATTTCACCCAAATAAAACTTGACTCGCAACTCTCACATTGTGCTTTTTAAAAAATCCTTTTTAAGTCCACACCTTTTGGAGCAGCTCCTCAGAGTGATCTGAGAGCCTCTCTCCCTGGCTACAGTCCTCAGTGAGGTCCCCGAATAAAATGCATCCATGACTTTTCATTTCACTTCAGCCTCCACTACCCACTGCCCTGAAGAGAGGTCTTTGGTGCTGCAGGTAAACACAGGTGGCAGAACTGAGCCTCTAGGAGATCTGAGAAATGCTGAAGCTGGTGGGAAAACAAGCGTGAGTGGGGCATCCCCACCAGGGAAGAGCCTGTGGCAGCCCCGACCTCAGGACGTGGAGCGGACACGGGGCCAAGGCTGCTGCTTCTCACCCCACAGTTCAGCAGGCATCATTCCCAGCTAGCAGCCTGTCCGCCAGAGCCGCAAACGTCCGGAGGCACTGGGATGATTAGGGAGTAATTCAGGCCGTCAGCTAAACCTCTCAGCAAGAAAACAGAACGGAGACAAGGGGGCCTTTTCTTATCTGCTGAAGGGCTTAGGCCTTCTGGCAGCTCTGCACCCTCTTCCTATAGTTGCCTGACAATATTAACTCCTCCTTCCACGCTGATATTCCAGTATGCACACAAAACACCCCCCACACACACCCCTCCAAATCTACTGCAGTTAAATGCGGCAGAAAGTGAAAGTGTGAAGGTGAAAGTCACTCAGTCATGTCTGACTCTTTGCGACCCTATGGACTATACAGTCCATGGAATTCTCCAGGCCCGAATGCTGGAGTAGGTGGCCGTTCTGTTCTCCAGGGGATCTTCCCAACCCAGGGATTGAACCCAGGTCTCCGACGCTGCAGGTGGATTCTTTACCAGCTGAGCCACCAGGGAAGAATTTTGTCAAATTCTACTTGCCTCTTGAAAAATAATGAGTATCAATTGGAATGCTTAATGGCTCCATTTCAGACAAGAAACAGGTTTTAATATTTAAATATATAATGACTCATAGTCCAACACAATGTGAAAAACAAAATTCTATACCAAGAACAATCTCCCCTAGAGGTGATTCTTACAACAATTAGGGTCAGAGCATTAGATGAGTCGAGACAGGTGATCAGCCAGGGAAAAATTCACCTTGCTCGTGGCCTGAGGTCAGCAACTCTGCCTGTTCATTACTAATTAGTCTTCCAGAAATACTCCCTGTCCTGTTTTGCTACAAACAGAATAATTTCAGTGAGTAGATCTTAGGAAATTAGAAGCTATCCATTTAAATGTCAATTCCTGCTCTGCAACCGGAAGTTGAGAATTGAGGTCATTTGCATGTCTTTAAGATGCAGGTTAAAGACTTTAAGCCTGCTTAAGGCAGCTCTTCCACTTTTAATTAAGAGTAAGTAAGGTTAAAGATCATTTTGTAGCTGCTTGTAAATTTGTAATCACACATCTATCTGGACAGTGGTTCAGGGGCCACCATCAGAACAGTGGCAGAAAAATGCCTTGATGTGTTTCGCCTACAAGAATCGGGTATTTCCAGTTGTGTTTGTTAGACTTAAGGCTCCATTCTCCACCTTTTAAGTGCAAAATGAGATTCAGGCCAGCAGAGTGAAATGGAGCCCTGATCTATGACCCAGATAATTCAGGTCCTTGTTGTAATTAATTATACAAGGAGGCCATTGGGCAGACATCTGAGCCAGTAAAAGCCTCAGGGTTACCGGTCAGTGGGGACGCTGAGGAGGGCCAGCTGGGCAGGAGGTAGTCCTCCCTGGTGCCCTGCAGCTGATTCCCCCTCTCTGCCTCTGTGCCTGCACCAGGCCAGCCTTCCCAGGCTCCAACCACTTCCGGTTTGGGGCTTCAGGATCGAAATCGATTTTTGCTCAAATAAACTCTTCACTTTTCTAACATGCTTGTTAATCTTCTAACACTGTCCTCCACCTCAGAAGGCTGGAAAGGGCAGAGGACTCAGGGTGGGGGAGGACCCTGCTCACCCCTCTCTGCTCTCGAAGCCCTGGCTCAATTTGGTCCAGAGCAGAAAAACAGGTGACCAACTGCGTCCTGACTGCTAATGAGCTCCATCCTTTCTCATCCCTGCCAGGCCTTGGGAGAAAAAGAAGCAGCACCCAATTATCGCTGAGAATGCAAGCTGCAGGAAGGAGAGATGTCTGCAAATAAGCATCCTCCTGACGACCTGCACCTGAACGTCCTCGGGGGTGGCAGGTCTTGGGACACCAGCCCCACAGGTGACGAGGTCTCCCCTGTCCTCAAGTGAGGACGTTGGAAGACATGTCTGTGTGTGAGGGGTTTTGGTTCAAGCCTTCATTCAGCACGCAAAGCATCGTTTCAGATAATGGATGCCTCAGTCAAAGGAGGGAGCGAAATCACAGCCCAGTTCTCGCTGTCCCTGAGAACAGCTTGTGTTACAGACTGAGATCTCCACCTAGAACATTCCCTTCTCAGAAGCAGCTGGCTCGAGCTGATGCTCTGGAGGGCTGCACTCATTACCTTAAGAGAGGGGAATGTGCTGAGGAGAGGAACACTCCCTGCCGCACCAGTAAACAAGGACGCCACAGCCACCAGGGGCCGCAGCACTCCAGTGTGAGCGGTGAGCCGAGGGCACTCAGGAGGGGGAGCGCCCAGGACCTAGCAGCCCTCAGACTATAGCCGCTGCCCACGGTAAGCCCCAGGGGGACTCAGGGTGTGAAATCGCAGGGCTCTGGCCCCAGACAAGCTGAGATGCAGATGGAAGAACGATTTCACTGTGCCCACACTCTTGCACTTTCTCATACGTGGAAAGGCACTAAATTCGTTACTTTGGGATATCTGGTTTTCTTTAGCTAACAATAATCTGGGTGTTCAGACTACCTGACCTTTGCTGTAAAACATCTATGTAACCTGGCTCCTCCCCTGGCTTGCTCAGAACAGTTCTCTCAAGGTCACTTGAGACACTGTCTCCTGGGCTTGAAGTCCTAAAAATTTCTGCGGAATAAGACTTAACTCTCAACTTGTAGGTGGAGTGTACTTTTTCAGTTGACAGTGTTATCGTTATCAATCACTCCATCTTAGCAGACTGCTGCCAGCTTTGCAAGAGCAATCTGTGCATGTCCCTTAGCACCGATCAAAATGTTGGGGAAGCTTTTAAGACACTTTCTCCTCAAGTTCCATTCAAACGCTTCTGGATCCAGCTAAAAGTGTAGGCTGATCTCTGTTATCTCTGTTATCGTCACTTGAGATGACTCAAAAATACTCGAAAACCACTCCAAAGCTAAAGCAAACACTCACTTCAGGGGTCAAGATTCCATTTCCTGGCCTTTCAGCCAAGCTCTGCAGGTCAGTCAGGGAAAACCCTGATCCCAAGATCTCAGTGAAGCAAGATGATTTCAACCCACGTGCTCAGGGAGCGCACCGTTCCCAACACAGCTGATAAAAGATGAATGAGACCTGAGCGGCGGGCCGTTCTGAACACAGGAAAGAGCTCTGCTCTGGCCCTCGGGAAAACGAGATTTGCTGGGGCAGCTTCTGAACAGCAATCTCTCTGCCACACATTGGATTCCTCTGCAGCTGGGAAGGATCTTTTCCCTTCTCCGCGTGCACTTTAGGTGAATTCAAGCACCCTTCAAACAAAGAGTGGATGGACTTCCTACAAAACTCTGGAATGGGTGCTTGATGGAGAAGGCTCAGTTCAGTTCAGTTCAGTCGCTCAGTCGTGTCCGACTCTTTGCGACCCCATGAATCACAGCACGCCAGGCCTCCCTGTCCATCACCAACTCCCAGAGTTCACTCAGACTNTGATGCCATCCAGCCATCTCATCCTCTGTCGTCCCTTCTCCTCCTGCCCCCAATCCCTCCCAGCATCAGAGTCTTTTCCAATGAGTCAACTCTTCGCATGAGGTGGCCAAAGTCCTGGAGTTTCAGCTTCAGCATCATTCCCTCCAAAGAAATCCCAGGGCTGATATGACATGTAGTCTCAAGGGGTCATACAACATATGGAGCAAAAGCCAAATGATGGGGAAAAAGAGCAAACTGGCAGTAAAAAGGAAAAAAAAGGGCATGAGTTTTTTTTTCTTTTACTTCCCCTGTGACTCAGACTAAAGAATCGACTGCAACGTGGGAGACCTGGGCTCAATCCCGGGTTGGGAAGGTCCCCTGGAGAAGAGAATGGGTACCTACTCCAGTATTCTGGCCTGGAGAATTTCATGGACAGAGGAGCCTGACAGGCTACAGTCCATGGGGTTGCAAAGAGTTGGACAGGACTTAAAGACTTTCACTTTTCCTGAGAATAAAGAAGATAAAGAGAATGGTGAGTAGGCCTGAACATTACTAGCTGTTTTTTTTTCTTTCACTTTAACTGCTTCTAACTCTACACGTCCATAACCAAGTCTGCTTTCCTGCCCTTAACTCTGCAGAGGCTACACTTCACACCTATTTCCTTTGACTCCATGCTAAACACATCCTGTACTGGTGTCTACCCTCACAACACCCTTCCCCGTGCAGTCACTTCTCAGAAAGAAGGCTGCAGCGCCACGGAACCGACTGACGCAGTTGCCGGGTTGCTGGCACCAGCCTGTGACTGTCTTTGAGACAATTCAAGAGGAAGAAATCAAGACCCTAACGGCTGTGCTCGTCACCACTGACCCCTGACTCTGAGCCGTCATCATATATAAGCCCCTAGACTCCTCAGGATGCAAAGGGCTGACTCACTGGAAAAGACTGATGCCGGGGAAGATTGAGACCAGGAGGAAAAGGGGTGACAGAGGATGCGATGGGTGGATGGCATCACCAACTCAGTGGACATGAGTTGAGCAAGCTCTGGGAGATAGTGAAAGATAGGGAAGCCTGGCGCGCTGTAGACCGTGGGCTCGCAAAGAGCTGGACACGGCTGAGAGACTGAACAGGATTCCCCGTTGAGGGGGACGCAGTTCTGGAGACACGAGCCTGCTGTCTTCCCTCTCAGCCAGGTGAGAGTTAAAGCTGCCTTTTTCCTCCAGACTCTCTGTATTGTTCATTTGCCTTCGGTGGGAAGAGAAGGCCAAGATTTGGCCAGCGACAAAACCAGCGCATCGAGTGATCGCGTGGATGGGTTTTCAAGGGGAGGCTGCTTTGCCTTTTCTAGAATGCTGAACCAACACCCATTCATTTGATAACAGAAAACAACTTTTTACAAGTCAGAGAGAAGGTTAAATGCAGGCTAATATCTGAACTGGACAGGAAGCTCCCAGTGGCTGAAGGATAACCTTCTTTGGGTTTGTAACTTTACGTGATGCAAAGAGAAAGCCAGAACCGATCCCATGGAAGGATCAAAGATTCTGCAGAAAGTGACATAAAAACTTAATGACTAAATTCTGAAACAGGGACCATGAGACCTTCAAAATCATCTGCCAGCATGACCGGGAGAATTGTGCTCTCCTCTCACGCTCAGGGATGTACAGGCTAGCCTCTCCTATACGTGGGTGCCCGGGGCCCGCCGTCTTAGTTACTTGCTGCTGCCTCCAGCTTGCGCTTGTGAGGAGGGTCTTCGATGATCCTGTTGAGGTCCCCGCGGTTCCTCAAGTCCATCGGCTTCTCCCAGACGGACAACTGCATCGTCGGGTTGAAGAAGAAAACTCGGTCATCGCCCGTCCAGACCACACACCTGCGCAAATCAAGAAACCACTCTTAGTCTCCCTCAAAGGCATGCATCAAAAGACCATAGTGTGTGCGCCAAGTCATCAGTCGTGTCTGATTCTCTGTGATCTTGTGGCCTGTAGCCCGCCAGCCTCCTCTGTCCATGGGATTCTCCAGGCAGGAATGCTGGGGTGGACTGCCATGTCCGCCTCCAGGGGAACTTCCTGACCCAGGGATCCAACCCGAGTCTCTTATGTCTCCTGCATTCACAGACAGTTAGTGCAGGCGAGCGTCCAACCCCAACACACCCTTTGGGGCTGAAATCCACACATTCACAAAAGTAATATTTTACAAAGTATGAATAATAAGAGCGATATCTGGCTTTTCAGGGTGATTCTCAGATGTTTCTCATATTCTCTCATTTGATTCACAGGCAGACAGCAACCTGACTTGCCTTTTACTGGTAAGGACAGCAAAGTTCAGAGAAGTGAGAGGCTTAACTGGGTCCCAGGAGGTCTGAGCTCTTCCTGAAGGCCAGCTCTCCTTTCAGCTGGATTCCCACTCTGGCCCTGGGTCCAAGGACCCAGTAACACAGACCGTGGTTCCCGGTAAACTTCCTCAGCTGGACGTTGACTGAGCAGCAGGGTTCGTGGAGCCACGTGGAGGCCACAGCCCACCCCTCTGCAGCTGAGAGCCAGCAAGCTGGCTGCTGGAATCAGCAACCGCAGCTCCGCTGAGGTGTCCCGCTTTGTTTTCAGAAGAGCAAAGTATTAGCTTTGCATTTTCACATGGAGGAAACCAAAATCTCCAAGAGGAATAACAGGCAATTTTAAGACTTCATCTCTGTGAAAGGTTATCAGAGAGAAGGAAAGATTGCAAAGGAGAAATAGTGAAGAAAAGAAAAACAAAGGAAAGGGAGAGCTCCTTCCTGCGGAGTGAGTCTGCAATGTGGGAACGCACACAGGAATTCAGACCCGGCCTCAGTGCGTCCCAACAGCACAGCCGGTCAAGGTCACCGGAGCCGCCTCAGGCCGTCCTGTGACCAGTCTAGTGATGGTGCAGAGAAATGAGATATGTCCTGCCTCCGGTCTGGCCCTTCCAAAAGATTCTTTGTGGGTCAGGCCTCTCCCTTCCAGGGACCTCAGCATCCTACAGTGACCTCTGAGGGCCCGGGAAGCTCCAGGACCCTCCCAAGGCTCCTCAGAAGCTGCAGGAATGGGCAGGACTGGTCCTTGTGGACTGAAAGCCTCTGGTCATTGATTTCTTGAGGGATTGGGAAACTTCTGGGCACTGCCTGGCCTCCCAACCACCAGCTCCTGCCTTACCATCAGACACACCTGGTTGCCTGCTCCCTCTCAGGATCCAGGCAGCACACACTAGTCTGCTTCCCACAGAGAAAATCACTCCCACCCTTGTGCCTCTGTGCTCAGACCAGCCGGCCACTTCCCGTGGGCCAGACAGAAGGATCAGCGCAGGGGCTGAGCCTCACGTTCTGAAACTCTGCGCAGACCAGATCCCTACGTGGAAATGACCTTTGGATGGTCTGCCTGACTTACTCTACAGCCAGGCCAGGTTCATGGGAGTGTGAGCCAAATAACAACCCCAAAGAGGTCTACAGCCTGCTCCCAAGACCCTATGTTACCTTACAGGGTAAAAGGGACATATCAGGTGTGATAAGTTCCTGTCTTGAGATGGAGGGAGAAGGCTGGGCTGTCCAGGCAGGCTCAGTGTCATCAGAAGCGTCCTCATAAGGGAAGAGGGAGGCTGGGGACTCAGTCAGAGAAATGGATGGGAGGATGGAAGCAGAAGACAGACAGACAGACACACACCCGGGGTGGGTGGGTGGAGACAGAGATCAGAGGATGCTCCACTCTGGCCTTGATGTGGGCGGAAGGGGCTGTGGATGCCGATGTCTCTAGAAGCTGGAGAGTCTAGAGCAGAGTCTCCCCTGAGCCTTGGGAGGGAATCAGCCCCCTCCTCCCCACCTGGATTCAGCACCGTGGGGTTGGATTCTGACCTCCAGAGCTGTGAGATGGGAGTTTCCACAGGTTGATGACCGGCAGCCCTCACCCTTGACCCCTCCCCATCCTGGGGGCCAGCACCAGGGTCTGCGTCTGGCCAGCAGTAACCTAGACCCCCAGCCTGTATAGGCCCCTGCTCGCCTGGTCGTCCAGGAAGACGGCCATGACCTGCCTTCTCGGTGGATGCACCCTCCAGCGCTAGGCGTGCCCTTGACCTTCAGGTGCCCTTGAGAGCTGCCCTCACCCTCAGTGATCTCCATCCCATTATCTGTGCAGGTAGGGCCTGCGACGGACATTTGTGTTATTCTAACATGCCCGTCACTCTGGGAAAATTGAGGCAAACATGTGGGTCAGCCTTTATAGAGACTGGATGACAGGCCAACAAGGGCTAGACCCAAGGGGCAGGACTGGCAAGCTGGACAAGGACCTGCCCAGCGGATGGGCCTTCCTGCTGCCCCCAGCAGGCCCGGACAGAGCACAGGTGACCTCTCGCCTGGAAGCTGCCTGCCTGCTGGTGCAGAAGTCGTCTGGCTTAAGAAGCTTTCACTGTGTACAAAGCTGCAGGTAATTACGCTGCTCTGTGCATCACGCACAATTCTCCCGCTGCGTGAGCTCTCACACAGAATTCTGGGCCAGCATGGACCACAGACCCTGCCTGGAGCGCAGCCCCTCCCCTCCCAGACGCTCTGGAGGGTGACGGGGTGCCTCCTGCTGGGTCTGGGGGCTGCACTCCTGGCCACACTCAGCACGTGTTCTCAGCACCGCGAGTAGCCCACCTGGGTTATCTGAGCATCGCGGGGTGGGGCGGGGGGAGGTCTGCCTTGTGGGAATGCAGGCTGTTTGCAGCTTCAGCTAGATCAGAAGGCAGGCGATGTCAAGTAAGAAGCCAGCAGACCCGCAGCCGTGCAGGGGGTGAAGCCCAGGCCTGGGCACCCTCTCACACGGAGGGCATCCATCAGGCTTGTCTGGTGCACACAGGCGGCTGGTCACTGCCCACACACAGGCTTCTAAAGCCTTCTTTGGCCAGGCTGCAGCTGGAAAAAAAGCTCCAAGACCAAAGCTCCTGGCAGCGAGTAAGTTGGTTTGTGACAGTCGGGATGATATCTTTTCACTGTTTGACTGCACTTGGCCTGTGTGGGAAAGCCTAGATGCATCTTTGACTCACTGCATCCCTGTCTCTCTGCTTAAAAATCTAGGAGCTGCTGCGTGGCCCCTGGGACCCCTGGCGGCACCTGCATACAATGAACCNNNNAGAGCAGATAAGCCTGACAGGCTCAGCTGTTCTGGCAGGAAGTCACCCTGGGCCCAGCACCTCTCCACCCACACATGCACACACACACACTCACACACGCGCGCACACACACACATGCATTGACACAAACACATGCGTACACACTTGTGTGTGCACATACATTCATTTACACCCATGCATACACACTTGTGCATAAAGGCACATGCACACGTGTACACGCATGCACACGCACATGTGTGCACACGTGCATGCACACTCATGCATTGACACAGCGCATATACACTTGTGTGTGCACACATGCATTCACACACATGTACACACTCGTGTGTGCACACACATACATCTGCACACACTTCTGCATAAAGGCACATGCACACACACTCACACTTGTGCATGCACACACATGCATTAACATACACTTGTGTGTGCACACACATGAGTACACACTTGTGCATAAATGCACATACACTCACACGTGTGCACACACATGCACATACACATGTGCACTCACACACAAGCACACCAGTGATCTGGGCATCACAGCCCCACCCCCAGTGGCCTCAGCGGCGTGGCTGACTGGTCTGTTCCCTCCTCTAGAGTCCCTGGGGGCACTCAGGAGCCCAGGGCCGTGGAGCCCTGCCTTCCAGGAGGGCTCTGCCTCTGTGTGTCTCAGCACCTTAAGCAGTGATCTTACTGCTGTGGCCTCAGTGTCCTCATTTATAAAAGCGTATTGGTGAATGCAGGTCTAGTCCCAGGTGATTCCTTAAGTCCCTTCTAACACCTACTCCATCTTCTATTCTTTTCTGTTAATTCTCCACTTTGGTCCAGGACCCCAGGCGTGGCCACATTAATGCCCTTCGGTGTGGATCAACCTTATGGGCAGGGACACCGTCCCTGGCTCCTGGGCTAGTCCGTCCTGGGCTCTGGGGAGCTGTGCTCAGAGGTCCCCTACTGCGCCTGGAGACCACGCCTGCCCTGGATTGCTTCCCCCAGCAGCCCAGTGGGGTCAAGGGCATGGGGCAAATCCACGGGGACTGGCCTCCTGCTGAGACCACATCCTTTTAGCTCAGCCCTTCCCCCAACCACCACCTCCCCGGCCCTCCACCCACCTTCCTCTGCTCCTTCCCTTGAAACCACTCCTCAGGATGTCCGGGCACTGGGAGCACCGTCCAAAGTGCTCCCTCTGGGGACCCTGACCTAGGACAGAGCCTAAAGGGGAGGAAGGACGGAGTGGAATCTACACTCCCAGGAGCGTTTCCCACAGCGCGAGGCAGGCAGCGTCTGTGCAGGATGCGCACCCTCACCTCCTCCCTAAAGACCTCACTTTGGGTTCTCAAAGACGGGACCTGGTCCCACCGAACTCGGCACCATCACAGCTACAGCGACTGAAGGGCCCGGGGAGTGATGCGTTCACTGAGAAAGTGGGTCAGCGAGGATCTGCCCATGTGGGAAAGTCTGGGGCGTGCGCATCCACCCCCAGGGGATGGGACACTTCAGCCCCAATTACCGAGTGGTCAGCAGCCTCGATCACAGAGGCACGGAGGGGCTCACGCTCCCATGGGCACAGAGTGGGTGTGCAGAGGTAGCCCCCTGCCAGCACCCAAAAGGCTGCGCGAGGCCAGCCTCAGCCAACCCCAGTCTCCCCACTGGCTCTGGGAGCTGTCCTGGGGTCCTGGAGCCGTGATTCTGCCTGGCCTGAGGAAGTTCTGGTTAACATGTGAAGTGGGGGCCCTGGGGAATAGGAAGCAGCTGGAAGCAGATGAGTGATACTGTCGCAGCCCCTGGTGGAGTGGGGGGCCCTGAGCCGTGCTCCTGGTGGGCGAACGGTGGCGGGGTTTCAGCCTCCAGCCTCGGTAGCTGCTGACAGCCGTCACCTCCCCGGATGCTGGCTGAGGGCAGACCGCGCACCTGGGCAGGTATCCTTCCCGGGAAGTGGATACACTCAGACGCAAAGACACGTGGGCTCCAAAAGCTCCCCGTGACGGGAGGCCCCATTGGACTCAGGTCATCATCCCTCTGAGCTCCTGGGCTTCTTGTCCTCTGGCTCCAAGCCCGGCTGTTAAGAAAGAAGCTTTGCATCGACCAGAATTGACTTGGTTCTCCCCAGATGTGGGTGGGTCTGTGCTGTAGGTTTGCTGCCTCTGGGACGCGCTGATTCCATCCGCACTGAGAGCCGTGTGGACAGATGGTCACACCACACCCTCCTCTCAGAGAGACCCAGTGCCTGGACTGCCGTGCAGGAGCAACCCCAACCCCCATTGCCACCACCACCAAGCCTGTCCAGTGACAGGAGAGCGGAGCCAATTAGAGCCTTAATGGAGGATTATTACCCCGGAGACAGAGGCGTGACAACAGTTAACACGCACACGCTCCTGTCCAGAACGCAGAGAGCCCACTTCCTGTGCCACAGGGACGCCCGTGGAACTGAAGCAAAGACCTGGCGGCAGATAAGCAAACGTGATCCCCCAGGAGAAAGCTGCCCACTGGTCACGCCTGGTCTCCACCGGACCAAGCCAGCTGTATGATGCAGAATTAATTTCATGTATCGTTTATGCACATTTTAAGCAATACATATACATTCCTCTGGCTTAATCACAATGTATAATTTCTGGATGGCTGCCATGTTCCCTCTCCTCTTTAACTGTCCCCAAATCCCAGAGGGTACAATTAGCGTGCCAGAGTCAGTCAAGTCTGGTGCAAAACATCTAGACTTAGCCGCCCTAGAGCACAAAGGCCTGCTTTAGCAAACGGACACGGGGACTGCCGGCTTGCCGTACAAAACGATCCCCCACGGCCTTCACACAGCACAGCCCAGCGCCCACAGCTCTGCAAAGGGGAAGATGGTTCCGCTTCTCCCTCCAAGCGTCCAGCTCAGCCCAGCGGGGGAGGGCTCCGAGCCTCACCCCCTCTCCCGCACACAGGAAGAGACTCCTGGGGCCCTCTCTCCTCCAGGAACTTTACCCCGAGTGCGCTGTCCCAGGAGCTGAGTCCCGTCTGCAGGGTGGACCGTGTGCCCTGGGCCACAGCCTCAGGGCTGAAGTCTCTGACCCCGGAAGGCAGCACCTCGGTGTCCTTTGTGCTCTGCCCCCTTCCCCGTTCTGCCCGCCTTTGTTTCCGGGGAGGGGCTGACCTGGGAGGACTGAGCAGGCCCGGCCCCACGGGGCAGGTCGGTGAGGCACTTTGGGGCCCGCAGACGCGAAGATTCAGGGAAAAGAGGGTGGAAATGGCTCTCCCCTCTTCCTCCTGGGATGTGGTGGTTTATGCTCAGAAATGCGTATCTGCTTATGGCCTCATTCTGCACGGAGCTCCTGGGCTTCCGAGCAACCTCTGATGTGAGAGCAAGCCTCCCGTGGGCAGGAAGCGAAGCAAACACCTTCTGGGTGACTCCATCTGGACCACAGGCCGGGGCGCCCAGGGGCACTTGCCTTCTCGGACAGTCACGCTGCCACCTACTCTGCTGTGACCGCCATCAGAGTCCAGCTTCGTCACGGCAAGGGCTTCCGACCGCAGGGACCCCTGAGCACCGGCTGCCCTGCCCCGCCTTATGAGGGCCAGAGCGGGGGGCCCTGCAGGAGCAGGCCTGGAGCTGGGCCAGCGGGGGCCTCCGCGGAGGGGCCGCCCATCCGGGGGCGAACAGGCAGATCTGAGACGTGGGAGGGGCTCAGCACCCGGCCGTGACATGTGGACGCTTGTGCCGTGCATGCGTGCTGTGCATGCCTCCCAGCTCCTTGGCAGCCTTGCCCGCACCTC
>SJYF01000688.1:503023-517500 GCA_006410515.1 Procapra przewalskii
CCCTTTACTCCGGAATGCTCCTGCCTCCAGCAGGTGGCACTGAGTCAGGGAGGCTAGGAGAGAGGAGAGCAGAGGTGAGAAAAATGCCTGGGCTCAGCCGGCGGGCCCAGCGCCGCTCAGAAAGCTGCAGGCATGGTACCTCCTGCAGCCCGCCGCCCCCTCCCCGAGAGAGGGCAGCTCCCCACACGGCCGACGCAGGCCTGGAAGGCTCATCAGTGATTCGCCCAGACCGAGGGCCTGCGGCGGAGGGCCCCGAGGGTGCCGCGACCCCCAAGGGTGCCGCGACCCCAGGACCCCACGGAGGACTCTGCCCTGGAACACAGAGTCACCGAGAAGTTGAAACTGCAGCCCTAGAAGTCTCTAGGGCTCAAGTTCAGGTCTCCTGCCCGCTTATAACCCGCGCGCGCGGGACAGCATCGAGCGCACAGTGCGCAGGGTCACACGCCTGGCTCAGTTTACTGCAACCCCTCACACGATTTGCAGTCAAACGTGCTTGCCTTAGAAACACACGCGAGAGAGTCTGGTTCCAGAAGACCCCAGACAGCATCTCTGGCATCATAAAAAAAATAATAGTTTAAATCTATTTTGTCCCCCATTCAGTTCCTGGCACCAAGCTCCTAAAGCCCTTTTAATTAGCTGAGCCACTGGGGCATCGTTTTTACTCCTGAGGAGCACCCCTGGCCTCGCGGGAGTTCAGGCTGAGACCGTGGTGACTGAGGCGCTTCCACGTGTGACCATGGAGGGTGGGGGCTGGGCCCAGAAAGACGACCGGTGCTCAGAGGGTTGGGTTTCTGGCCCCGCCCCCAGCCTCCAGGAGCAGGGGCGGGGACGGGCCTAGTAGTGAAGCATTCATTCCGAAAGCTTCCTTTGGGTTCAGAGGGCTGCAGTGTGCTGACATCGCTGACGTCCTGGGGGGTGGGGGGGCTGTGGCAGCCCCAGGAGGGCGTGAGGCCCGGAGACCCCCGCCCTGCAGCCTGCCCTTGCCTCTCTGCCATCCAGCTGTCCCTGGGCTGCGCCCTGTATAATACAGATGTCATCACAAGTGAATCACTCTCGTAAGTCCTGTGAGTTGTTCTAGCTAATTTTCAAACCTGATAGGAGGTTGTGGGAGCCCAGGACTCGCAATCAGCCAGGGAGGCGTGCAGGGGCGGGGGCTGGGACTCAGCCCTCGGCCCGTGGGGTCTGCGCTAACCCAGGAGCTGGCATCAGACCTGGCTTGAAGGGCAGGACACTCTCAGCCCTGGAAACACTCTCGTTAGGTGTCACCATGGGGGCCGCTGACCTGTGAGGCGCCCCCGGCTCACCGAGCACTAGAGCTGAAGGGTGGGAGGCCCTTGGGTGCCGGTGACACCGACCGCTGAGCAGAGGAGGAGGGGGGCCCCGTCTGACCGGTTAAGAGCAGGGCTTCCCGCGGTAAGCGAGCGGCCAGGGCAGGACAGATGCAGGGATCCCCTCAGAACATCACACAGGGCAGACGCACCCCCGGGACCGCCGGCTGCCGCTGCTGCCTCGACGGCACTTTAAGTGGCTCTGTTCCAGTTCTCTAAATTAGCTGCTCCTCCCAGCCGTATCCTGCAGTCTAATCTGCAGGCTTTAAAACTAATTTTACTATAATAACCTTTTTTTTTCTGATTCTAAATTACTCCATTATAAAAGGACATTTTTGAAAACCAGAGTCGGCGGCTCCCTCGCGGAGGGCGCTTTGAGTGTGGAGGCGCAGAGAACGGGAATCCTCACAGGGCAGCCACAAAGAGCGGCATGTCTTTAATTAACAGCTCCTCGGTTATGCTTTTCCTGGAGTCCACGGAAGGGCCTTTGAAGTGCAAGGCCTGCTGCTGTCTCTCCAGACACGGCCTTGCTCAGATCAATACACAACGGCCTTCCTACTTTAATGCATATTTGCAAATATATTGGAGCAGGATAACTTATCACTTACATGCTGTTTTTCTTTTGTCAGATGGTGACAACGGTGTGAACTCTGCCCGCCAGGAGCAGCACATTGCTCTGTGTAAAACAGCATTACCCGCAGGGCATGCATTTCTCTTTGGTGGAGACCACAAGCGCTGGGTCAGCCGGGGCTGTCTCCCCAACCCCCGGGCGCGGGCTGTCTTACCAGGGGGATCCCGGCACTGGGGCGGAGGCCACGGGCCTCGTGCCTTTGGGCGTGCTATCCTCGCTGGTCACCAGGATCGAAGGAGGCTCCTGTGAGTAGAGAGCAGGAAAGCACTTTAAAACAAATTGAAACACTCCTCTTCAATTAGAGGCAACAGAGTAAAGACTAACTAGTCTCCTGCAGACAGACCTGCCCACAGAGGCTATCAGGCAATGACTGGCTCAGCAGAGCCAGCACGCCGGCCTGGGGGTCACGTGAGCCTTTAGAATTCACGGCACCACTCACGGTGCTGAGCGACCTAGACTAGGGCCTCCCTGTAATTATCCCAAATTGGCGTGGCTGCTTCTGCAGACAGACACGGGCAGAGCGGCTGAGAGATTGAGAGATCACTTCTGAACGCCCCAGCGTCCGGCGGCAGAAAGCCCCCTGGACTCACCTCTGGAAACAGGCTCACGGGGCCACCGAGCCCAGCCTCCAGTGGCGGAAGCCCTCCGAGCAGCGAGGGCCCCGGGAGGCTGGCTGGCCCAGCCCATTCCTAGCAGCAGGGGAAGTGACAAGCTCGTGTCCTTGCAGGGCCCCGTCACTCCAAGGACGGCCCCCATTTCTGGAGTGTCCGCCCGGGGGCAGAGCTCATGCCCCTTTCACAGGGTGCAGCTGACTGTGACACACAGTGGGGACTCTGTCTTCATGTAGAAAAGACTGTCTGAACATGATATCCCCTAGAAGAAAATATTTATTTCCTAAAGTTAAAAAAAAAAAAAACTACAGCTAGGACACCTGACCCGTTGCTTATTATGGATAGAATCTGGACAGAATTAAAAGTTTTTCTGAGATCAGAAAACATAGGCAATTATAACACCAACATAAACGTGAATCCAAGATTCAGACTGACTTATGTAGCTGCACGGATCTACAAGAGACGCTGGATTTTGTTAAACAAAGGGAACGTGAAAAGCGAAAGCGTTAGTCTCTCAGTTGTGTCCAGCTCTTTGTGACCCCATAGAAGGTAGCCCGCCAGGCTCAGCTGTCCATGGGATTCTCCAGGCAAGAATACTGGAGTGGGTAGTCATCCCCTTCTCCAGGGAACCTTCCCCACCCACAGACTGAACCCAGGTCTCCCGCGTTGCAGGCAGACGCTTTATCGTCTGAGCTGCCAGGGAGGCCCTTAAACAAAAGGAAACAGAACCAAACTCCTAAAGGTAGAACTGAAAAATTACCACGAGAAAATTGTTTTAAGAAGTCAGTGCTGTCTCAAACTTTGAGCAGTTCTAAGAGGAAAAATGGGAGAAGGCAATGAGAGCCCACTCCAGTACTCTTGCCTGGAAAACGCCATGGGCGGAGGAGCCTGGTGGGCTGCAGTCCATGGGGTTGTGAAGAATCGGACACGACTGAAGCGCCTTAGCAGCAGCAAGAGTGAAATGAAGCCACAGTGAGCACAATAAATTCTGGTGGCAAAGGGAACATTTCTTTCCTTCTACCACCTGTTTTCATTATTTTAATCTCAAATTTAGAATAATATAGTAGGGACGGCATTTTCTTTCTCTCGAAGAATCGGTAAGATTACAAGGTCCTGGTGCATTATTCCAAACAGCAGCCAGGTTCCGAGCTGAGAATGTTCAGTTCAGTTCAGTTCAATCGCTCAGTCGTGTCCGACTCTTTGCGGCCCCATGAACCGCAGCATGCCAGGCCTCCCTGTCCATCACTATCTCCCGGAGTTCACTCAGACCCATGTCCGTTGGGCAACTAAAGCTCTAGATTCATTTAGAAAAAATTAAATGTCATTCTGAAAGCTGAGAGACTTTTTCCACCACCATCTGTGTCGGCGCTTTATGAGGCAGTCTAGGTAAGAACACGGTTAGCCGGTTGTCGGAATGATCCAACACCCAGGGCGCCGAGGCTCCCCGCCCCGCGGGGCACCGCTGGTGGGTGGCCGCGCAAGGTCAGGGCCGCTGCGCCAAAAGCCCAGAGGCTTGTCCAGGAGCCCCCAAGGGCCCCCCTGGGGCCACAGCTCACTCCCACCTCCCAGCTTCCTTTCGAAAGTTTGTTAGCGAGGACAGTGCTGGGTGATGACAGCGTTGAAACGTAAGATTCAAACATAAAGTTAAAAGATCACCAGGGGCTATAAGCCCCAGAGAAGTCGCTTAAAGCTTCAGTGAAGTCACAGGCAACGACGTGAGACCCCCCCTAGCAGGGCCCACATCACCAGGAGTGAGCGGCCAGTGTCAGCAGAACCGGCCAGAGGACGAGCAGCGAGGCCTGGGAGGCAACGGTCAGCGGTCCAGGTCCAGAGCGGCCCCTGGGAGTCGCATTCATTAAACGTTAGAGAAGGAAGACCCAGGACTTGAGGCATGGTCTCTTTCACACTCGACCATCCTGGCATCTTACTGGGGTCTGCCCGGTGCCCTTCATTCGTTGTGACAGGCAATTACACGGAATAAATGGTTTGTAATTTATATGATTATTCCTAAATTCATGAACAACTTTTTAAATTTGGGGGAAGTAGAAAATTTCTTAGTTTCCTATGAGAAAATAAGTTCAGGAAAATAATGAACATAATGGTGTATTCAGAAACAATTGTGTTAAAAATATAAGGGTGTGTTGAGACCAGAGTTTATATTACTAATCCAATTGGGAAAATGAGGGGAGATTTTCATTACGAAGCTAATTGAACAATGGAACCCAATGAGGGGCCTCTGAGTGGAAGATCCCCCTTGATAATTTTTTCAGGGAAATACGGTGGGACATGATTTGTGATAGAGTCTAACACTTAAATTCGGCGATGCTGGGATTCTCCAGCTAATTACCAAGGTCGTCTTCTGGTGCAGCACACTGGCTGTGATTTCTTGTTGGTGATAAAGATGGCTAATCATGGCATAAAATTCCCCTCCACACCGAAGTAATAAAAGTGAATTAGACGCACAGAGTGCAGAGATAAAGAAAGCAGTTAAAGCAGAAGAAAGACGATCTGTTTAATAAATATGTAATTCTGGCACGGATGTTCACCTCATAGAGAGAAATCCTTCATCAGAAAGCAAGAGATTAATTTGCTCTGTTGTTCGCGATTCATTTACACCATCTAGCCCCAGCACTAATGATGGAGAGGATGGTGGGGACCACAGGTGAGGGTGCCCAGGGATGTCACAGATGGGGAACAGGCAGGACAACCACAGGAACGGGGGGACCTTACAGGCCGAGGTAGAGACAAGGCTGATAACAGCATAGGAAGAGAGAATGTTCACACAATACTGGGGCAGACCAGAGGCTGCCTGGGTGTCCGACGGATCACACCAGAGGCCAACCGACGGATCAGACCAGTGGCCACCCGGGTGTCCGACAGATCAGACCAGAGGCCGCCCGGGTGTCCGGCGGATCAGATCAGAGGCCACCCGGGTGTCCGACGGATCGCACCAGAGGCCGCCAGGGTGTCTGATGGATCAGATCAGAGGCCGCCAGGGTGTCTGATGGATCAGACCAGAGGCCGCCAGGGTGTCTGATGGATCAGACCAAGGGCCGACCGATGGATCAGACCAGAGGCCGCCAGGGTGTCTAATGGATCAGACCAAGGGCCGACCGATGGATCAGACCAGAGGCCGCCAGGGTGTCTGACGGTCAGAGCATGTTATGTGCCATTTGTGACTCAAAGGCAGCAGTAAAAGTTGATTTCTTGGTTACTCATGGGAAAGGAAATGCACTCAACACGTTCCTGGTCAATCTATAAAATGCCGCTTTACTGGGAAGGACCTGAGACTCTGTTCAGAAAGCACAGGCATGCATTGGGTTTCCTGTAACAGTGAGACCAAGTGCAGATTACAGCTTCACCCAAGGGGTGTCCAACTGCACAGACCGCCCGCCTGTGTGCAGTAGCCTTCTGGGACGGGGAGCAGTACACGTGAGAATCCGGGGTCACCACCCAAGCCCCTCCGAGCACAGTGAGCTCTGGACTGGACACAGACGGGAAGGCCAGGCTGCTCCTGCTTGGCTCCCAGATACCCTTTCCTTCTGCTGGTCTCTGCAGCGGTCCAGCTGGCAGTGGCCTGGCACCACAGAGGGGCCTGCAAAGCGCCACTGCTGAGAGTCAGGTGGGAAACGGGGAGAAGGGTGTGCTGGCCCTCAGGGCCCCCAGCCGGGGGTTTTGCATCTTGCAGCCACCAACCTTGTCCTCTCCATCCCCCGCCGGGCTCTTCCTCTCTGCGTGCAGCACCAGGGCTGGTGGGCAGGGCGCCCGGCTGCGCTCTCTGCTTCTATCTGTGGGACCAAAACAACCATCGTTAGCATCCATTTGTCACATCAGTTTGTAAAACCGGAAAGGGACAAAGAGCAGCCTCGGGAGTTCCGAGTGGTGGCGCACACAATGCGTCTCGCAGGAGGCTGTGCCCTCTGCGCTGCTGCCGCGCTGCTGACACAGCCTCCACCAGGCTCTGTGTCCACGGGCCATGGAGCGGTTGGCCACGCACGCTGGACCAGGCCACATGAGCCATGATGGGCAGGACCAGGCCTCTTCCACGAGGACCAGGGGCCAGTGTGGCGGCTGAGCCAGCAGGCTCTATCATCGGCTGTGACGGGCCACCCTGGCCCCCAGTCCCGAGCAGGAATGGGGGTCCACGCTAGCCACACCCCGGTTACCATTGGTCGTCGGTCACTAACACAGGCTCTGGCTCCATGGGCAGCCTTCTCAGTGCTTCGACTGTGCAGACAGTAGCTGCCTGACGGAGGAAGTGGAAAGTGCCAAAAGCCTGAGGCTGGATATGAAAACAGTTAAGCTTCATCTTATTCTAAGACATTGTGTAGCCTCAGACGTCTGTAGGCAGTGACAGGCGGCAAGATTAACCACGCAGTTAGGACCAAGGATGAGTGGAAACTCCAAGCCACCCAACCACAAACCAGCCTCACAAAGAGATACATCCACCGAGGGGACCCTGGAAGGGTCCAGAAGGGGTTGTGTGACCAGGAACTCCGTCTGTGCAACACGTCTGGGGGGATCCCGGGGTGGTTCCTGCCCAATAGGATGGAGGAAGGAAGGACACAGGGGATCGATGTGTGTGTGTGTATGTGTGTGTGTGTGTGTGTGCGCGCGTGCATGCACGCACGTGCGCATGTGTGCGCATGTGTGTGTGCATGTGTGTGTGCGTGTGTGTATATGTAGTGCATGCATGTGTGTGTGCATATGTGTATATATAGTGTGTGCATGTGTGTGTGTGCATGTGTGTATATATATGTACGTGCATGCGTGAGCGTGCTTGGGCTTGGCTCCCGTGTGGAGCCCGGCCGTGGTAGCCACAGTGGCATCCGTACCCGCCCCCTAGTGGCAGCAGAGCTGGATCCTGGCTCCGGGGCAGCATCTCCAGAGCCCTGGGTGAGGAAGCACGTCCCTGCGGACACTAACAGCTGATCTCACAGCTGCCTCTGGGCCCTCAGGTCCCCTCAGGTCAGCTCCGGACCAGGACCAGACACCCGGTCCACACAGAGGAGCTCCGTCTGGACGAGGCAGAAGCAGGCAGGTGCCGGCCATGAGGCCTGGCCTCCGTCTGTCACGGGCAGGGCTGGTTAGACAGAGGCACCCCTGAGCACAGCCAGGCCCCTGTACATGATGCCACTCTGCCAGGGCCAGCTGGCTGGTCCTGGCTGCTCGGGAGCCCTGAGCTCAGTCTGGGGGCAGACAGACCGAGTGTGGACCCCGGACCTCGTGGGCCTCCTGCTGCCCTCGTGTCTCCACACCGAGTGTGTTTGGAGCCTGGACCGCACTCTCCATTCGCACACGGGTGGCCAGTGCCTACCACTCACCTCCCAGGCCGCTGGGACCACCACCCAGAGGCCCGCCTTGGGCCTGGAGACACCACCTATGGGGCCATTTCACCCCCAGACTGAGGGGATGAGCTCCCAGCTCTTCACTGAACCATAAACCCAGTCTGAGTCAACAGACCACACTTCATACCATGCTCCGCCCTGGAGGGCAGAGCGGCTTTACTTCATCGTCCCTCATGGTGGTGAGCAGAGGCCCCCGCGCAGCTTCCAGAACCTGTGAGAATGAGCCCGTCTGCCAAAGCCCGCTTCTTGTCAAGACGCGAAGGGCTGTTGGGGCCAGGAGGCTGGCTCCAGATGGCACAGTCCTGACCACCCGTTTCCTGTGTCTGCAAAACAGATCACGCCTCCCACAAAAGAAAGAGGAGCCGACTGAGGGGGGGATGCAGGAAGATGGTCCCTAACTGAGTGACACCCAAGCTCTGCTTGAAACATCCGAGGAAGAGACGAGAGCGGCCCAGAGAACAGCCACATGGGAGCGTTTCACCGTGAAGTCCCACGGCTGGGTCCCCCACGTGTTACGCTGTGGTGGGACCACGTGTCCGAGTTAACTGAGGCCTCATCAATGCCCACGGCAGGGCCACCCGGCCCATACCGCCTCCCGTGGCTGCTTACTCCTCTCCTCCACGTGGGGACCCTTCGGGGCCGCAGACCCCAGAGCTCTACCCCCGGCAGCTCCCAGAAGCAAGATGCTCCTCTGCAGGTGGAAAGAGCCATAAAGCCCACTGGGTCAACAGTAGATTCTCAACGCCCTGGCCCCAGGCTTCCCACAGGCACTGACAGATAACGCGGTCAAGTCAGGGAGCTTCAGCTTCAGCTCAGGCCCGGATCCCGCCGGCCACAGGCTCTGTGCATGGCGGGGGCTGGTATGCAGGAGGCATCCAGGGAGCAGACCTGGAACCCAGCGGTTCTCACTGCTGTGGCTGAGGAACAGAGTGGGGATCTGGAGCCCAGGGTGGGCGGACGGGGGTTGCAATGACGTCTGGGTGCGGGTGACCTCGGAAAGACGTCTGCCCCAGGCAGAAATGTGCGAGCGCCTGTGCTGGGGGGTCCGCCGAGGAGACAGCTGGGGAAAGCAGTGTCGGAGACCCCACCAGAGCAGCTCTCCTGAGGAAAGGAGCCGGGAATCGGCGCCCTGCCTTGCCCGAGAGATCTCAGCTGGAAAACCTCTCCAGAGCCTCCCAAAGGACCTGGGGCCCTAGACCCCTCCTCTGCAAAGGAGGTCAGAGAACAGGAAGCAGCTGAATGCCCCCCAAGGCCCCCTAGCAAGGCCCCAGAAAGGAAGAGGAGAGCTTGAACTTGCAAGGAGGTGGACTGGTCTGGTTACAAGCCTAGGCTCTGACTTCTAATTGCAGGGCCAGGGCAGCTTCCAGGGGCCTCAGGCATGAACAGCAATGAGCAGATGGCTGTTCACCACCTAAGCACGTGGTCTGGGCCCCTTCCCAGTCTTCAGGGGTTGTTCCAGGATGGGGGTGTGTGCTGACATGGGGGGAGAGGGGTTGGGGGCGCTCCAGAGAGAAAACAAAGCAATCGGGTATCCCTGAAATGTGAGGAGCAGGTTCTCGTCTCGGGCCGACCATGCGCTCTGTGAAAACGTGCAAGGAAGCTGATCGCGTCCGCGCTCGTCGCAGCGCCATTCTCAGTGACAGCAGTCTTGCTCACGTGAGCCCCCTCATCACCTGAGAAGCATTCTTGTTTTCGTTTATTGCAGACACTTGATCCCTGTAAAGAAATTGGTTCTTCAAGTCCAGCATTTGGGCTGCATGTCCGGCGTTGGTCACAGGATGGCTTCTTCAAGAAGACGGTTCTGATCATCACTCTAAAGCCCCCTCGCTGCACGGCTGGGCCGGGGCCCAGAGCCCCCTGTAAAGCCTGCATCCCCCCATTCATCCTGGAAGGGCTGATGTGACGGCTCCCCAAGGACCACTCCGGCCCCTCTGACCTGCTTCACCCCCTTGCACCTCGACTTCTGCACAAACCCTATGGTGTTGCCATCAACACCCCCTCGGTGTCAAACAAAACTAGTTTATGGAGGGAAATCAACAAGTCATAAGACCCTGATGAGCTTAGGGGTGCCCGCGATACATTTCCACGCTGTGAGGGAGGCAGGGTGGTCTATTGATACAGCTCAGCTCTGAGGTTTGAAGAGCTCTCAGACTGTCTGCAGCTTGCTTTTCCTCCCAGCAGAGCTGAGTAACAGGAAGGCCTGGGCAGGTTGCATGGAAGCCCGGAAGGAGAACGGGTGTCTATGTGAGAACCGCCGTGAGATGCACGACACACACGTTCAGCCTTTGTACGGAACCTGGCACAGCCCTGGCTGCACACGGGGACAAGTGGGAGGAAGAAGGGTGAGAAGTGAGCCACCACTCCGCACGCTGCAGGGGGCTTCCCTGGTGGTCCAGTGGTGGAGACTCCGTGCTTCCAATGCACGGGACTCCAGTTTGATCCCTGCCTGGGGACTTAAGATCTTACATGCTACATGGCTAGACCCAAAGATCAGAAAAATAGAGACCTTTTTAAGAAAGAATGAAACAAAAAGAAATAATGCTGTGGGAGCTGATGAGGGTGACGGCAGGGGATACACAATAGCCCTGGGAAGGGGGAGTAGCTTGTCTGTTCCTTCTCGTGGGCAAGACAGCTCGGCAGCCGATCAACCTCGCCTTCCTAAAAGAAGAGCCAGGTGGGCTCCCTGTGCCCTCACCTGTTGCTCGGGAGTCCCCCGGAAGCCACCTGTTCCCTGAGGGCCAGAGACGTAAGGACCCAGAGGTGTCCGTCTGGCGTCACGTCTCAGACCGAAGACGGCTGACTGACGTCAGCAGCGGGGCAGTGGCCCAGCTGGCACTTCAGCCGAGGCTGCTTCTCCTGGATAAAGCAGGAGGAGTCTTTCAAACGTTTGAACATCTTTTAATTTCTGAAATGAAGAAACAGTGCAGACAAGTCAAAATTGTCTAACTTTCCAAAAATATGTGAAAGTGTGTCAGCCTCTTCTGATTCAAAAGGTGATTCTGAACTTGAACCTCATTTTAATCCAACACACTTTGTCCTCTCTTGGTCTGTTTCCTCAAGTGTGTGTGTGTGTGTGTGTGTGTGTGTGTGTGTGTGTGAGTCACTCAGCCGTGTCTGACTCTTTGTGATCCCATGGACTATAGCCCAGCAGGCTCTTCTGTCCATGGGATTCTCCAGGCAAGAATACTGGAGTGGGTTGCCATTTCCTCCTCCAGGGAGTCTTCCTGACCAGGGATGGAACCCGGGTCTCCTGCACTGCTGCCAGATTCTGGGATTCTGAAAGTCAACAGGACATTGGAACTGTCTGCGGAGTATCACAGGAAACAGGAAATGCCAGCTGGGAGCTTGGGTTCCTGCTGGGGAGAAAGGAGGCGGGTCAACCCCAAGGAGGAAAACGAAGGAGACAGTCGACCTTTTCTGTCCTGAAAACCAAGAGTTGTTCCCTGGGAACCAGCCTCCTCTGACCCATTTGCAATCAGTGGGGAATCTCCCTTAGACCGGGGGGGCCCCTGATCCACAGATGGCCTGCACTGCACGGCCCTGGCAGTGACTACCTGGGGGTGCCCGTGAAGGTGCAGGGGGCACCAGGATGGCGTGAGTTCCCTGGTTGTTGCAGAAAAGGGCCTTGGTGGGAAGGTTGACAAAGCCTGTCCACACTACTAAACCCCACGTGCACACTGGCCTCCGCCTGCAGACGTTGTAAGCGACAGACTGGTCCCTGCACTGGGGCTGCGCTTGGAAGCAGAGGGGCCACCACTCCTGGAGAAGCCTCTGCAGGGCGTGGGGTGCCAGACGGCAGTCCCGGCATCGCAGGGCCCCGGCTTTTGTGTTTGCCACAGTCTAGAGGCCCCACTTCCATACACGAGTGTTCTCACCTCCAAGCACCAACAGAGCATCACCCGCTCAGGGAAACGTCTTAAGGAGAATAATGAGTGGAGTTCTAATCTCGAATCCTATCTCCCTGTAACCATTGTCTTAAAAATAATTTCTGTGATGTTTGAGCAGAGTGGA
The DNA here is from genome assembly GCA_006410515.1 of Procapra przewalskii. Classification (NCBI taxonomy): domain Eukaryota; kingdom Metazoa; phylum Chordata; class Mammalia; order Artiodactyla; family Bovidae; genus Procapra; species Procapra przewalskii. The sequence goes on from SJYF01000688.1 coordinate 514,953, forward strand.
AACAGTCACCTCATTTTATACCAAAGTAACTCAGACAAGAGAAGCCGTTTTCCAGGTTGCAAAATAAACCACTGGGGAGGCCAAAATTATTTGCCAGTTTTAGAGGTATTGGACTCCTTTGAAGAATGTGATAATAAAATAAAGGGAGAGATGAGGCTCGTGCTGAAGAAGCTAAAAGGGTCTCAGGTCTGCTGTGTGCGGTCCTGAAAGAGGCTGGAGGGGGCACGGACCCTCAGATCTCCCCCTCCATAAAAACTGCGGCCCCTGGGAACCTGGCTGAAGTCCAGCCTTACTGCCCCCCAGGTGGCACCTTAGCAAGAGCTGCAGGCCCTGGGAGACCCACAGAGGCAGGAGAGACACAGAGAGATCCCAGGGACAGAGAGCCAGCCAACAGGAGCGCCGTGGGGGGCAGGCAGGGTGCTGGGCTGGCCAGTGAGAGGGCGGGGGCTGCAGGAGAGCAGAGGGAGCACGTCCCTGCAGCCCCCTTGTTCCTCCAAGCTGCCCCCTTGGGAGCCCTGAGGGTTTCCTGGCTCGGACCCTGGAAGAAGGAGGCGAAGGCTGAACTCCTGGGCCCCCGTCTTACAGGGCAGACTTCCGGGCGGCCGGTCAGCATGGCCAGGCGCAGACCTGGCCAAGCCAGGGTCCCGGGGATCCCGTCCTCCTGCCCCTTTCCTCAGGCCCGCATACTGGGGTCACCACAGAGAGGAAGACACAGCCGGAGACCCCAGGCTGCGAGCCAAACCCCGGGGGCCCTGGGAGCCTGGCTGGGGACGCCCACCACCAGCACGGTCAGCGGACAGGAGGGCGTCTCACCGCCTCACTGAGGACGCAGCAGCTGAGCAAACCGCGGGCCGGGCGCCCGTGACAGGGTCCCGGCAGGGACTGCAGTTTGTCAGTTTTCTCCAAGAGCCCGGAGCAAAAGGGGAGTGAAGGACAGACACGGGCCAGCAGAGGCGCCCTGAGTGGTGCTGTCAAGCCCGCTCAGGGGCCAGCAGGCGTCCTGAGGCCAGGACCCCGGCCCTGGAGAGAGCCGAGGCCCCAGCAGCCCATGGAGGTGGCCTGCAGCTGCGGGAGCAGCCTCAGGCTCGCAGACGCCCCGCCCCGCAGCAACGCTGGCCAGGCCCTGCCTCTGCTGTGACTGGAGATCATTTTCAGGTAAGTGGCAAATCATTTCTGAGCCCTCCTGCATTTTTCATAGGTGGTGATTTCTCAGAGTTGACAAGCTGCAGAGAGAATTCATTTTCTAACCCGTTAGTAACACCCTGGGTTTCCCTTTGCAGGAACAAAAGGTTTTAAAACACTCAGGAGAACTTAGCTCCTCCACAGAAAGGGTCACAGCACTGCCACGAGGCCCCACCCCCGTGACCCGACTTTCCTTTCCCGCAAGGCGGCCACACAGAGCCTGTCTTCATCTCCTGGGACCCAGCCAGGACCCCAGACCAGCGCTTCTGGATGCTGCCGCTGGCCTGGCTGATTTACCAGGGATCTGATGTCACCAGGGGACAGAAGGGCGAGCACAGGACAGGCCGTTCCCAGCAGACTCCTAGAGCCTGAGGCACCTGGCGCTGCCGTGCAGGCAGGCCGCCTTAGACCGTGGGCAGCCACGTTACCCAGAGAAGGCGACAGTGCCCACTCCAGCACTCTTGCCTGGAAAGCCCCATGGACGGAGGAGCCTGGTGGGCTGCAGTCCATGGGGTCATGAAGAGTCAGACACGACTGAGCGACTTCCCTTTCACTTTTCACTCTCATGCATTGGAGAAGGAACTGGCAACCCACTCCAGTGTTCTCGCCTGGAGAATCCCAGGGACGGGGGAGCCTGGTGCGCTACCGTCTATAGGGTTGCACAGAGTAGGACACAACTGAAGCGACTCAGCAGCAGCAGCCGCCGCACTGCATGATGGCATCACCAACTCTACGGGCATGAGTTTGAGCAAACTCCGGGAGTTGGAGATAGACAGGGAGGCCTGGCGTGCTGCAGTCCACGGGGTCACAAGGAGTCAGACACAACTGAACGACTGAACTGACTGACTGACTAAGCCACGTTAGAATGGAGATGAGCTGTTGGACGTTGATGGCCAGTGCACTCCTGGGTTTAAGGGTGCAGCATGTATCTCACCGGAACATGGGTCTCCCGGCACAGGGGGAATGCCAGGGCTGGGATGGAGGCTGGCTCCACGCTGTGCCAGCCCAGAGAGCTGCGCCCAAGTTCCCCGGGCAGCGCCGACCCCAGGGAGCAGGCCCAGAGGAAGTTGGCACCCAGGACAGTGTGGTCCAGGGATGCCTTAGAGGGCTGGCCGCCCAGTCCACCCCCCTGACCTCAGTAAACATGTGTTCAGTGGATGAATGGATGACGGAGCTGCAGGGACTCCAAGGACAGGTGCTGTTCCAAACACATGCTCAAAGTTCTGATCATCATCATTCCTAAGTAGGGATATCAGAGGCAAAACAGACGCGTGAAATGAGACGATTTCTCTAAGAGACGAAAAATCTTCTGTGCACTTCACCAGACGTGAGGTGAGCCAGCTACAGCCTCCCCGCAGACACGGCC